>JBBPBX010016095.1:16120-48605 GCA_038048925.1 Garcialebias charrua | reverse complement strand
GTTAGCAAGATAAGTCAAGAATCACAGGACAGATTTTTATTAAACTTACAGAATGTAATCACTGTATGGACATCTACAACTGACCAGCTTTATGAGATGGTTAGAGCTAAAAATAAAATAATAAAAATCGAAATTTTAGCATCGTTTTTTTGTTGTTAGCGGTTAGCTACCTAAACGGATACTATTTAGATAAATAACTCATGAACTACAGGACTGATTTTTTTCAAACTTACAGAATGTAATCACTGTATGGACATTTACAAACTGTTAGCTGCAGGAGATGTTTAGAGCTAAAAATAAAAAAAAAGACATTTTATTATCGTTCTTTGTTGTTAGCAGTAGCTACCAAAACGGATACTATTTGTCTAAATAAATCATAAACCACACCGCAGACTTTCTTTCAGCTTACAGAGCGTAATTATTTGGTGTTCATTTACAAACTTAGCACTTTGAGATTTTCATTAATGAAAAGTGCGTTATAAATTGAATTCATTATTATTATTATTATTAACTGTTGGCCTGTATGAGACATTTGAGCTAGAATTCGATTTATTTATACCGGTAATTAATTTTCGCAGCGCACAAGACTGTTTGGAAGAAGTCAAAGCGAAACAATTTAAATCCAGCTGATTTGAACATTTCATGAATTTATTAAGGAACGGTTAAGCTCAGGAACCCATGTGCTATAATGTCCGCTAAGAAATATACTTTTTAAGCGTTTATTTTGTTAAATTTTAAAGAAATAAAGCCGTCCCTCCTGCGCGCGTGCACATGGTAAACTACTTTTTTTAATCCAGCTGATTAGACCATTTCGTGAATTTATTAAGGAACGGTTAAGCTCAGGAACCCTTGTGCTATAAAGTCAGCCAACAAATATTTTTTTTAGGTATTTCTGTTGTAAAACTTTAACGAAACGCAGGGTTTCCGCCCGCTGCGCGCGCACGTATTGTTTCATCAGACGTAGCGAAACAAATGTTTAAATCCAGCTCATTTCACAATTACGTTCATTTATTAAGGGAAAGTTCAGCTCAGACACATATTTGCTATAATTTTTAGCAAACAAATAATAGTTTTTTTAACGTGTTAATCTTCTTAAAGCCTTGCCGTGCACTCGGTTCACATTTCCGAGTTGTCTCAGCTGTGACGCGTCACGTCAGCGGTGGATGATGCGTTACGTCGGCGGTGACGTAGGTGCGATCTATATTATGGTGCAACCAGTTTATGGATTCTTCCAATTTTATGGCAATAATTGGACGAAGCAATCTATATAACGGTGCGATTTTTATTCTGGAAAATACGGTATGTGTTTTTTGATAATTATGTAAGTAGGATAGGCTAAGTGCTTGGTAATACAGTACTGTACATGTACCATATTTGTCGGTCTATAACACACAGTTTTTTTGCTCATTTGAATATCCTGCGTATTATACACCGAAGCGTATTATCTATGGATTTTTTCCCATATTTTTAGACCCATTTTTGGCTCTGATTCGTCGTTTTTCATTTTGGCCTAAAAATGCTGCAGTACCACTTTTGTCCGCTAGCGGACACTTCCAGAGAGTCCACCGACCGTCATGTGTCCGAAAAAAGCCTCCTCTGCTCGGACTGAATGTCGCTGCCCGGCTCACTGCTCTGGAGTTAGCTACCATTTAGCTGTGTTGTTAGTGTTTTTTTTTAGCAAGATAACTCATAAACCACACCGCAGATTTTCTTGAAACTTAAGAGTGTAATTATTTGGTGGTCATTTACAACCTGTTAGCTGCAGAAGATATTTAGAGCTAAAAAAAAAAATCGCTTTTAGCATGTTAGCTGTTAGCTACCATAAACAGATACCTACTGTTTAGATAAACAGCTCAGAAACCACTGGGTGGATATTTTTTCTGCTTACAGAGTGTAATTATATGGCTTCAATTTACTGACTGTTGACCTGTAGAAGACATTTGAGATAAAATTCGATTTATTTATAATTTATTTTCGTAGCGCCCCGAGGCTGTTTGGAAAAAGTCAAACCGAAACAATTTAAATCCAGCAGATTTGACCATTTCGTGAATTGATTAAGGAATGGTTAAGCTCGGGAACCCTTGTGCTACAACGTCAGCTAAGAAATATTAAACACCGAAGCGTATTATGTACGTTTTTTTCTGGTTTATTGGTAATAATTGGTCAAAGCGTATTATACACGGGAGCGTGTTAAAGTCCGACGAATACGGTATATGGTGCAGTATGTACGTATATTTCGACTTACGTCGAAAATCGGTTTACGACGCCGCATAGGAACGGATCTACGTCGTAAGTCGCGGACTACCTGTATATTCGACTTGTGAATAAAATGAAGACTAAAAAAGGATTTGTTAAGGTTGTTAAACTCTTACATGTTCCTTGTTTAGCATAAAAGGTTAACCAACTAGACATTTTGTTGTTTAAAATCTCAAAACATAAAAACTGTTGCTTCTTCCCAACAACACGTTAATTACGCTTAATTTGCATTCACGATAAATGTTACCCGACAAACTTTTGCTCACTTAAAGAGAGTGAAACTGTGATTTTGTGATTTTTACAAAGTTCTTCTGTTGGTCGGAACAAGCTCCAGAACACGACTGACCACGGAAACGTTTCAACACGCTCTAAAATTCAATCTAATTCATACAAACGCCTTCAAAGTCAGATTAAAACCCGAGTTGAGTTTAAGACTCAGATTATAACGCAAACGAGCTCAATACTTACTTTTAATTTCCTTGACATAAAAAATAAAACTGTTTAATTAAAAAAGCAAGCGTCTTTTATACAAATCAGTAAAATCTTATTTTACAAAATTAAATCAAAACGGCAACTGTCAAATCGCAACAAAACCATAAAAATAAAACGTTTTTACTGACGAAAACAGCCGACGGCAACTAACAGTAACTACTTCCTGTTAGGGTGATCATGTAAATAAATCTTACTCCCATTTATCTCCACCACGTCGCTAAAGTCGTCAAAGAATCTGCAATTCAAAAAAACTATCTAAAATAAAGTTACATCAGTATGTCGGGGTGACCCTCAGCCTCAAATTTTTGCTCAGTATCTGTAAAAACAACAGTGGTAGACATTTATCTGGTCGATTAGCTGTGGCGGCCATCTTGAATTTGTTCTGAGTTTCAGTAAAATCTGTCAACCCACACACCGTTCATGGTGGAAAACAACGAAACTAATTGTATAATAAATGACCTTTAAGAGCAATAAAAACCTAAACTGGTGTTGAAATAAATTAGCTGTTAATGAACGTTTCAGCTCAAACAGGTTAGAAATCCACAGGTTTTATTAGTTATGTAAAATCAATACTAAGTAAAAGTTAATTTAAAAAATTGCCTCGTACTGTATCATTTTTCTACATTACAGTACTCAACTTCATGATTTATTTAAAAAAGAATGACAAACAGCTTTTAGTAAGACTGTAACATGAGTTTCTCACGTTTAAAAATAATCGTCTCTCCTGCCTGAATCGTTTCAGATCTTAAAACCTTTCATCTTTCTATTAAAGCTGCGTGACCTTTGAACTGCGTGACCTTTGAACTCTGGCAAAATTTGACAGTTATGTTTAAAAAAACCTGATTGCTTTAATATATCATTTAAAATCTTAGACACTTTTATGGTTTCTTATTTAAAAAGTAAGTGAAATACGACTTTAAATGTAGTCAAAATACATTTACCAATCAGAACTTTTATTAAGTTTATTGGATTTATTTTTTAGCAAAAGGACTTTTAATTACGTTACTTATTTTGGTAGATTTTCATGAAACCATTTTACTAAAATCCATCAAAACAGAGAATAAAAGCCTTTTCAGTTAAATTGGCATGAGCCTGGATTATTTTTTTCCGGCCTAAAACTGCTACCCGTGCACTAGGCCAGTTTTTGTTTCACTTTACTGAACCGGTTGACCACCGAGCTGCTGCTGACGTCCCGTGTTTTAGTCAAGCCGACAGAAGTTAGCTGTAATGAGCTCCGGAGCATTTTTCAGCTGAATGCAGGTACAGGTAGTCCTCGGGTTACGACGGTCTCGAGTTACGACGTTTCGTGGTTACGGCGCATCTCCCATAAAAAAACGTAAAAAAAACAACAACATTATTTTTGAAAAGCCGAGTTACGCAGTTTCCGGTTTTACGTCGTAAATGTAGCGGCGGAGAAATACTGCACTGTACTCTCTAAAAAAGCTAAGTCTGGTCCTCTGGACATTCAAAAAACAAAACTGTACAGTGAACGCAGTTTTACGTCATAAACGAATGGAGAATACGGAGGATGGACTGAGGTGGACGGCGGTTTTACGTCGTAAACTAATGTAGAATACTGAGGACGGACAGAGCTGGACGGCGGTTTTACGTCGTAAACGTAGCGGCGGAGGAATACTGCACTGCACTCACTAAAAAGCTAAGTCTGGTCCTCTGGACATTCAAAAAACAAAACTGTACTGTGAACGCGGTTTTACGTCGTAAACGAATGGAGAATACGGAGGATGGACTGAGGCGGACGGCAGCTTTACGTCGTAAACGAATGGAGAACACGGAGGATGGACTGAGGTGGACGGCGGTTTTACGTCGTAAACTAATGTAGAATAGAATACTGAGGATGGACAGAGCTGGATGGCGGTTTTACGTCGTAAACGTAGCGGCGGAGGAATACTGCACTGCACTCTCTAAAAAAGCTAAGTCTGGTCCTCTGGACATTCAAAAAACAAAACTGTACTGTGAACGCGGTTTTACGTCGTAAACGAATGGAGAATACGGAGGATGGACTGAGGCGGACGGCAGCTTTACATCGTAAACGAATGGAGAATACGGAGGATGGACCGACGTGGACGGCGGTTTTACGTCGTAAACAAATGTAGAATACTGAGGATGGACAAAGCTGGACGGCGGTTTTACGTCGTAAACGAATGGAGAATATGGAGAATATGGAGGATGGACTGAGGTGGACGGCGGTTTTACGTCGTAAACGAATGGAGAATACGGAGGATGGACCGAGGTGGACGGTCCCACCAGCATCCAAGTAGGCTATTAACTGTTTTTTCCCTTCATTCTGGCTCCCAAATGTATGTTTTTTGATTATTATGTAGGGTACTGTGTTAGGATAGGCTAAGTGCTTAGTAATACAGTAATGTACATGTAAATGGTGCAGTATGTACGTACATTTCGACTTACGTCGAAAATCGGTTTACGACGCAGCGTAGGAATGGATCTACGTTGTAAATCGAGGACTACCTGTATACTTTACTCGTGCACAACGCATGTGTCTTTGCTTTTTTTACTCAAAATTTTTTGTCGAGGTACGAGACGGGACTCCACAGGAACGTCCGCCCGCGATGGACGCACCTCTACCAAGCGAGTTTCCGCCCGTTAGTGATTTTTACAGCGTCTCCTAAATGTAAAAGTGCAGAATCATCTCGAGGACTATTAGAAAAAGCTAAAACATAAAAACAAAGGTTAACATTTTTTATTTTAATTAGGCATTTATATTGGGATTTCAATACAGTAGGATTCCCCTCAAAAGACCATCAAAGGGCAATAATGCTATGGTGAGGTTTTAAAATGATAAAATTAAGAAAACGCAGACAAATATTTACCGTAATTCTCTGACTACAGAACACACCTGTCTCTAAGCCGCACAGATTAAATATTAAGTCAAGTTTATTGACCGACACAAAAAGAAACTAAACTTTGACTTTTCCTCACGAGAACTTCAGGTGGTTAACGAGAAGTTCAAACTTGATATGTTTAGCTTCAAAGTAGACGAGTTTCCACGTGAGCTCGGCATTAAGCCCGTTCGGTTTTTAAAACGCGTCAACAGACGCGACCACTTCGCACACAAAGACGCAGCCTTCGGCGAGAGAAACTTGAGCGACGTAACCGAAACGTTTCCGACATTTCTTTAAATGGTCGCCTTAAAAATGAATTCAAGCATCGTTGGTAATAATGTGACGCTCTCCTCTAGCTAGAACTCATCTTTTACAATCTTATTTGATGCTCACCTGAAGACGAACGCCCGCCTATAAAACACTTGCAGATCATTCTATTCTATTCAGTTTAATTCTATCGCGCCAAGTCCCAGCCTCCGGACACCGAACAGACGCATTCATCTATTCACGGTCTTGTCGTGTTTTATTTAAATTAAAATCACTTTGCCCCATCGTCTTAAAGCCTTTCCTCGTGATTTATGCAGGTTATGCACATGTGCTCAAGTTACTGAAAAGCAGCAGCATGCAGGTTAAAGGTGTGCGACTACAACCGTCCACCACGTCTTGTATTTACGCCCAACATTGCATGCAATGAAAAAAAGTGTGGTAATTTAATGAAGCTCAGAAGGTTAAAGATTTACGAAATCGTAGAAAACATTAACAGGAAATAATAATGTGGATTTCTTCTGGAGTTACTCATTTAAATGCAATAAAAATGTGGGAAGCTGTTTACTTCATGTTCATTACCGTAAAGTTTAAATTATCCATCATTTTAGGAGAGAAGTCTCTCAGACGCCCAATTTGTCTTCAAACTACGTGAAAAATCAACTGGCTACACTGACGGGTCCCCCGCTCTTACCTGGACTCACCTGGTCTTCATACGAGCTCTAGTCCCGTTTCAGACAGACATATAGAACTTACCGTCACATACTCACAGTTTCCAGGGATTGGAACCACAAGACCCACTTACCTTTTCCCATCAGCTGAGCACAAGGCCCTGAAAATCTCAAAGCCGTTAGTCGTTACTTACCTTCGGGGTCAATTAATTAAAAAATAAAAACATACTTAAAAAAGTTCCATGTTTCTCACTTAAAAGTAGCTTTTAAAGAAGCGGTCAACTCTGGCTTATTAAATTAGCAACAGAAGGTGTTTTCTTACTCACCAGTCAGAGCTTACTTGTTTCTCAACATCTTTACAAAGTCATGGTTTACTTGTACATTGTCCACAAGACAAAACAATCAATACTGTGTAATATGACATAAAATAGCAGGTGCAAATATAATGAAGGAAAAATACACGACACGTTCTGTCACTTGTACGAGCAATTAATCAGTTTTACATGACAGGCAAACGAGAACATTATTCTATAATACACAGAGACCCCCTGAAAGATAAATAAATAGTCCATTAGAGAGAAAGTGATCATCAGGGCACATTGACTCACTGTGGTGAGGATGAGAACCGAGTGCAGGTGGAGGAGCAGTACCTGATCCAGGATGTAGTTGCGCCTCTTGCGGGCGGCGATCTCGATCAGCCGGTTCAGACACAGGGTGGCCTGCTGGATCAGAACGTCCCAGCGGCCGGCGTAGTTCCTCTGGCGACGCAGACCCATCACCTGCGCAGACGAAGAACGCCGTCACGCGACACGACGAAGCCAAAAGAACGTGTTTGTGTCGCTCGGGATAGAAGAGAGGACTGACCTTCATCTTGTCCATGATGGCGTTTGTGCCCAGGATGTTGTACTTCTTCTCAGGGTGCTCCTTGGCGTGCTTCACGGCCCACGTGGTCTTTCCACAGGCGGGGAGGCCGACCATCATCAAAATCTGAAACGATACCAGAAAGCACTGCGGCTCAGTCTGCACCGTTCACTTCCTGTCGGGCTCGGTGACGCCGCCCTACCTCACAGTCGGTCTTGTTGGCCGGTCCCTTCGTGCCCCTGATCTTTTCCTCCATGGGAAGCTTGTGGATGAAGGTGTATCCTTCCTTCATGGGGAAGTAGGGCTCCCTCTTCTGCCCGAAGTTGAACTCAACGGCGCAGTTTTTCACGAGCACGTGAGGGAACAGAGCCCGCCCCGCCAGCTCCTCTTTGGTCGTCTTGAACGCCACGCCCAGGTACACGCCGTTCTTGGAGTAGCCCATCTGCACCTGGTCTCCACTCTCAAAGTCCTACGGGTCAAGAAACGGAGGAAAGAAGCACCTGTGAACTCTGAAAGAACAGTTCAGGCAAACTGGGACATTCATTCAGCACAAACGCTTGAATTAACGCAACCGTCTTGTTTTTAACAAGTTGTTCGCAAAGTTTTTCATAGTTGGGAGTGTTTCGTATAACTGAGCACCTGCTAGGGATGCGCGATATAAACGGTACACGGTAGAAACGATAAAAATTTTGCCTACGATAGAGATTTGTCTTCTACCGGCTAACCGCAGAAAATCAGTTGAGTTAATCGTTACTTTTTTTTGTGTTGAAAACTGTGCGTTAGTGGTGTTAAAGTCTTTTCTTCGAGTGCTAATTAGCGAAGCTATAAGCTAACTACGTCCGGCTCGCCATAGTGTTGCCGTATTCGGACGCATGCGCAAAACGCTGCGTTCTGTTGATGCTGCTCTGTTACTGTTCATTTCTTAAGTGACAATATTGGAAACTGTTAAGAGTTAACAACATATTATTTAGTTTAAAACTTATGGCTAAAACGACAAGATATATTTTGCACTGTTTTACACTACAAGAAAGAAGCCTAATGCTTGAGTTGTTAATTATTTAAAAACTCTCTGGACCTAGTAGGGAAATTTTCTTAAGAGAGATTATTTTGTGGTACAGCAGTTTTCAAAATAAATTATGGCAAAAGGACACCCTATGCTTTTTTTTTTTTCATTCCTATTGCAAGTTTTATACCAAAAACATATTGCGATATATATCGTTATCGCCACCCTTCACAATACATTTCGTGATATGAATTTTAGGCCATATCACAAATTCCTAACACCTGCCGTTGCAACATCTATTTCTGATGGTGTATTTCATTTTGAAAAGCTTAAAAAGTGAAAGTGATGGTCTCAGGGAAGCTCAGAATTGCTGCTAGATTCCCCTCCACGTTGATCCAATGGACCAATAAAAACGGATAAAATCACTTCATTTATCCTACAGAGGTCATCTGAAGGCACACAAGATAAAACAGTCACGGCATAACTATAAGATAAGAGAACTGCATACAGCGCACTATACGACCATCGACAAACTATTATACAGCAATCTATAGCAATGACCCAGACAGGCCAAGACCTTGTATAACCTTTGACCTTGATTTGTGGTCCTGATGTTGGTGTACGTGACACTCCGTCTAGTGAAGGTACAAATGTTCATGAAGTTTATCTTGAGTGAATCAGAAGTTATGGGCAGCGCGAGAGGAAGTTTATGGACGCACGGAGACGTCTGCCTTTCGACGGGCGTTGTAAAATCAAAAAAATTAAAATGGTGCCTTGTGTAGTTTTTAATTGGCTGAATGTCAGAACTACACAGGACGAGGCCTGGAGGACAACCCTGGAGACAAAGGTGGAACTTTTGAATCGCCAGAAAAAGGACGTGCATCCTGAAGAACCTTGTGAGCTCATTTAAAGATCCCAGCTAGCAGGATTAGCAGCAGCACACGCTAAACTGAGATTAGAGCTACTGTAGTTAAAATGTCAGTTGTTGTGCTAAAATAATTAGCCCTGCAAATCAAACGTGTTCTGTCTAAACGCCTGTAGTTTAGACGGGACTGGACCAGGAATCTAACAATTACTTGAAGAATTTCAAGCGTTTTGCTTTAAATACCCACCCCATCTGCCATAAAATATAATCAGGGTACCGGTATACGTATACAGAAATTCTTGAGTTAAATTTAATACCTTTTAATACCTTTTTAATACCATCACAATATTTGTTAATACCATCACGACACTGAGCTGCAACCGTAGCGGCAACCTCTTATTTCAGTTCAGAGCAACTAATTGTAAAGTGATAGATTACTGTCATTTTCTTCCTAAACTTTGGTAGTAAATGTAGTTTTATAATAATTACTGGATACATCAATTTGCTTCTTGCCTCAATAAAAGCACTGACCTATTTTTTATTTAAATCTAACCCAAGACAAAAAGTTGTTTAATTGTTCCCACACACAACATATCTCTAATGGCAAACGAAAAACTGTAAACTTGAAAAGAGAACAGTTTAATTAAAAGAAGTCAACACAGAAAACATGCACAATTCAGAAAGCGAGGGAGAAAAATAATAACTACTGTATTTTTCAGCCTGTAAGTCGCAGGTTTTTGCATAATTTACATGCCCTGCGACTTACAGGCCGAAGTGACATATTTATGGATTTTTTCCCATATTTATAAACCATTTTTTGACTGAGATATGACCGTTTCCATTCATTCTCACTGGAAAAAAAAACACAAAAAAACAGCAGTACATGTACTTGATGGCAGCAGAGTAGGTAGTCCCCGAATTACGAGCGCTCTGATCTGCGAGGTCCCAGACTTACGAGCTGCACATTTTTGGAAAAAACGAAAAAAATACCGAGTTTTCATGTGTTTTTTCACTTCAGTTAGCAAGTTAAGCATATAAACACACGTTTCCGATCATTTGTATGCACTCAAAAGTAGTTTTTAGATGAAAATAGAGTGTTTTTAGGTGCGCTGGCGAAATTTACGAGCGGACTTCCGGGTTGCGAATTCTTGGAAAAAACGAAAAAAATACTGAGTTTTCATGTGTTTTTCCACTACAGTTAGCAAGTTAAGCATATAAACACACGTTTCCGATCATTTTTATGCACTCAAAAGTAGTTTTTAGATGAAAATAGAGTGTTTTTAGGTGCGCTGGCGAAATTTACGAGCGGACTTCCGGGTTGCGAATTTTTGGAAAAAACGAAAAAAATACTGAGTTTTCATGTGTTTTTTCACTACAGTTAGCAAGTTAAGCATATAAACACACGTTTCCGATCATTTTTATGCACTCAAAAGTAGTTTTTAGATGAAAATAGAGTGTTTTTAGGTGCGCTGGCGAAATTTACGAGCGGACTTCCGGGTTTACGAGAGCAATGGCGGCCGTTCCAAATTACGAGATTTCCGGTTTACGAGCGCCCCCTTGTGACGGATCTCGCTCGTAAATCGGGGAATACCTGTAGTAACAGGTGTATGGCATGAGGTTAGCTGTTGTATCATGCAATATGAAAACGTGCCTATAATGACAAATTCAAAAAAGTTCAAGACAAAAACAATTGGACTTTATTTATTATACTATATATTTTTTTGCACTTTTTAGAGTTCACCATGTCCTGGATGACTGAAAATCTTCACCAGCTATTAATGACTCAATCGGCCTGCCATACCCTCACCATCTTCATTCTGCTCTCTGATTGGAACCGTCAAAACAGCTGCACCACCCCGGTGAAATGATAGACTGAGACACCTCTGCTATAACTTCGAGCTAAAAAATAATAGTTTAGGTGATTATCTTGTTAAATTTCGGAGAAGCAAGCTGCGTTCCTACTTCCTGGTTCTCGTCCTCTGCGCGTTCACGGAGCACCGAGGCAGCAAAACTATTTTAAATAAAGCTGATTTGACCATTAATGTACATTATTAAGCAAACGTTAGACTGAGACACACCTTTGCTATAATTTTGAGCTAACAAATAATTGTTTAGGTGATTTTCTTGTTAAATTTCAGAAAAACGAGCTGCGTTCCTACTTCCTGTTTCGTTTTACGGACCTGACAATAAGCCTCTCGGCTGTTGGCTGAAGCCAGTCTCTGACTCTGGCGTCCTCTAACCAGAGGTCTGAAAACACATTTCCCCATGATGGTTCTGGAAGCTCTGTCGGCCGACTGTAGGAGTGAACGCACACTGACCGACAATATGACGTCATTGATTTAGCTTACCGGTAGGTCCTACTCGAACATAAAATTAAAAAAGATAAATTCACTGGTAGAACGGAAAAAATGTAGTTGTGTACGTCTAAAAAAAAATTGATACCTCGTCAGATGACGTTTATTACTTTTTAATGGCCGTAATTTGTGTTAATTTTATTTACTACATTTTAATACCATTTACAACCCCGCGGATACCCTGATAATTCACTCAACACATTGTTTCTGTAATTCTTACGACAAAAATACACTACTTGCGGCTCCGCTCCGCAGGTCACAGCTGAGCGAGTCCAATTTCCACTTCCTCCGCTCAGCTCAGGTCCGCATGAATGCGCCGCTCCGAGACGCATGCGCGGGAATTGCGAGATTGCGCGATAAATCAAGTGATAAATAAGTAAGTCAGAACAAAACAATTCATTCGGTGGAAGAAGGAGAACAACTGTAGAGACTGCTGCCTTGATCTTCTCTCGTAAATGAGCGACATGGTTTGAGCAACAGGAAGTGATGTTTACATTTCAGAATAAAATACTTTTTTATTTATTTATTTCTTGTATTGCGTTTGTAGGCGTAGTCATAGTCATAAATATAATAGTTTAGTCATAGAATAGTCATAAATGATAGTTTGACAGCATTTTTGTACAAATAAATCCGTATAGAGCTAGGATTAGTCCGCCCGTGGTGATTTTATTTTGTAAATACGGAAGTTGTGCTCGTTCCTTTTCCTGTTGGTGCGACGTAATCTTCAAAAGTTGACTCCGGCACAGCTCCGTCATCCGGCAGAAATAGAAAAATTTCTAATTTTGACGGACTGCCGTCCGCTCTCCGCTGCTCGCTGCCGCCGTGCGGAGCCAGTGTAAATTCTGTCATTGATTATAATAGGTGCGTATTTGCTGCGGAGGTCGGACCAGAGCGGGGCGGAGCTGGAACGCATGTAGTGTATTTTTGGCGTTAGAGGGCCGTGGAAGTGGGTCAGTCAGTCGATGAGTACTTACAATGTAGCAGCCGATGACATCATTTTCACCAAACTTTTCGCCAAAGTCTGCAAACTTGCAGTCACTGGATTTCTTCCCCGTCCCTCCATATCCGAAGGAAAAAGGCTCCTCGCCTAAAAATAATATCACAATTATTTTTTTGTTGTTCAGGTTCATTACAAAACCCTTACGTCAAACACTGCGGCTCTTCTCACCGAGCTGGGTGCTGCCGTGGTTCAGGGACCATCCGATACGAACCACGTGGGGGTCGGGCTCGCTGCTGGGCAGATGCTTCACGGGGATTTCCTCGTTTATCTGGAAGGACAATGGGAAACAAAACAATATAATAATAACAATAATAATAATCATTTTATTTAAAAGCGCCTTTCAGGACACCCAAGGACACTTAACAAACCAATACAGTGTAATACAGATCAAACATTATCAGTGACAAATTGAAATATAAAATACAAAGTCAAAATGGAATCCCTTTAAGACGAGCACTAACCGAGTGGACAGTTTGATGGAAACCAGAGGCAGAAAATGATTCAATGAACAGCGAGGAACCTCGTTTGAGAACTAAATCGAACTAAATCCAGCTGAACGTCTGGCTTCATGATGAATGCTTCTCAAGTTCTCTACGGTGGTGAACCTCAGTGATCATCACGTGAAGAAAAAGTGCTGCTGGACCTTCAGCTGCTTTGACACAGTGGACCTGCTGTCCGTCTCATCTTCAACACGATGTTGGTAGATCTGGTTTGCCTCCTACTAGACCAACAGAACTTTCTCTTTCATGTTGGGCAATCTGTCTTCCTCTACAGTTCCTCTTCCTTGTGGTGTTCCGCAGGCCTCTATTCTCGGTCCTCCCTTTTTTGCTCTGTATATGATGTCACTTGGATCAGCTATAGCCAGTCATCACATTTATTTTCACTGCTCTGCAAACGGTCTACACATTTATTTGTCTATGAGGCTAAGAGGCAGTACTTTCCCATTTTTTTATTGACAGTATTTTTTTTTACATTAAACTGTGTCTTCACAAAATGTTCTGTTTTAAACGAAGGAAAGATCTTTTTGGTGATGATGCTTCCTGTAACTTTGGTGCTTTGGCATCCAAGTTCAGACCAAGTTAAAAACTTGGGGTTGACAATGATTTAAAGTTTAACAAACATTAGGGATGCACCGATACCGATACCAGTATCGGGTATCGGTTCGATACCACGTGCGTTTACTCGTACTCATATAAGGGTTCCGATACTACAGGACCGATACCAGTTTCATTTCATTTCATTGACTATGTAAGAGTTCAAATGTAAAACGTTTTTTTTTTGTACAAGTTTGGACATTCTTTAAGCCCTGGCTGAAAGTATGTCCAAACTTGTAAAAAAAATAAAATGCCTCTGCGCGCGCACTGAGCCGTGCGGCTTCAGTGTTCTCCTCCTGTGTGTCTGCTCCTCCTCTGAAGGCTGCTCGCGCTTTGGTCCGCTGGCTGGAGCGCGCGCGCGCTGCGCGTGCACTGTGCCGTGCGGCGAAATGCGTTTACAGTGTCGCCTCTGTGTTTATGGTTGACGCACCGCGGCATTCTCCTCCTGTGTGTCCGCTCCTCCTGAGTCCTCCCTTTCGAGTGACAGAGCGCAAGGTACGTGTTTCAAATGAGCGACCGGAAAAAAGACAGAGCAGTGCAGGTCTTCTGTGTGTGCGCGCGTGAGCTGCAACAAACTCCGTTGGCTGCAGGACTCTGTGTTGATGTGGGGGGTGCAGCGAATCAAAGCGCAGCCCCCCCCACACACACACACACACTGTTGAACACATAAACAATCCCCCCTCCCCTCCCATCTGACAGAGGCTCCTGCAGGATTGAACGGAGTTCAGTGACAGCTGGGGTGACAGCTGAAATAAGAAGGTTGATTTTCAATCTGGGGAACATGAATAAGTAAAGTTAAATAAAATAATAAAATCTGTAGTTAAATAAAACAGGTTTTTGAGCTGCATGCATTCAACTGGGACTTGTTGCTCTCTAAACTACAGTAGTTATTGAATCAAGTTACTTATGTAGGTAAACATAGATGTTTAACACTTTAAAATACACTTGCTTGTTACTTGAAGCTGAATTGTTTAAAAACAGTTTGCACTTTTCAGAGAGCATTTTTAATAAACGTTGGCAAAATGTTACGATTTTATTTGATCAACAACACAAAAAAGTTTCAGGCTCAGGATTTTTTTTCACTTTAAGCCCTGTACAGATTACCAATACTGTAGTAATGTACTTTGTTTATTTATGTTTGAAGTGTCTAATGAAAATAAACAGTTTAAGTTAATTAGAATGATTTAAAAAAAAATAATTAGTACTTGTATCGGTACTTGGTATCGGCAAGTACTTTAATGTAAGTACTTGTACTCGGTTTTCAAAAATCTGGTATCGGTGCATCCCTAACAAACATGTAGACTCCGTAGTCAAGGCCAGCTTTTATTAGCTACGTCTTTTAACCAAAGTTAAGCCTTTTTTAAATCGTCCGGACCTGGAAAAGGCCATCACAGCTTTTATCAGCTCACGGCTCGTCTCCTGCAATGTTCTGTATGTTGGAATTTGCCTATCCTTCATCAGATGTCTTCAACTGGTCCAAAAAGCTGTGGCTTGTCTTTTACCCAACACCCCTAGACGTGAGCACATTACGATTGATTTTCTCTTCATCGACTTCCAGTCAGTTTTATAATTGATTTAAAACTATTTTTTATTCACTTTCAAAGATCTTCACGGTCTCGCCCCACCTTATGTAGAGGCTTTTTAGTTTTTTTTTTTAACATGAGGATCTTAAGGTCATCAAATACTTCCTTTACAGTTTGTCCCAAAGTCTAAACGACGTTGAGGTGACTGAGCCTTTTGGGTCGCTGCACCATCGCTGTGGAACCAACTTCCTCAGGACGTGCACTCCATCACTGATCTGGGACGTTTTAAATCGAATCTAAAAACCTTTCAATTCAGGCAGGTTTTTAAAACCTAGTGGCTCTCTGCCATTTTTGTAGTTTTTTTTTTATTTTTAACTTTGTATTGTGAAGCACTTTGTGCTGTTTGAGAGGGTTCTATAAATAAATGTTGATTAATTGATTAATGTTAGTCTGACTTGACGGGTGAATGTCTGAATGCCACAACCTGGACTCACTCAAAAACATTTTGTCGGCTACATATAATCAGTATTTCAGATTGTTTCCACACACAGACAACAAAACATATTTATTTCCTGTAAAATCACCTTCATCTCGTAGCAAACGCGACCCTTGGCGACACCGTGAGAGGCTCGAGCTCCGGCCCAAAGGTATGCGAAGCCTTCAATGGTCAGAGGATAACCGCTGTAACGATCCCGGGACACTTTGAAGTGCAAGTCACAATTATCTGAAGGACAAAAGAAATTTATTAAGACTTCTGCTTTAAGACTATTAGAGTTACAATCAAATAACTACATAAATAACTAGTTCAATAACTCACACGTATCGATCGTCACCAGAGAATCATCTATGTTCTCCTCCTCGTCTTCAGCAGGAGGCTGAGGTGTTCGAGATCTGAACAAAACAAATGTCTAAGAACATTTGACTCAGAACAGACGGAGAGCATTAAAATCCCAGTTTACCTCTTCTCTGGTAAACTTCTCTCTCTCGCGTGGTGGTTGTGGCCCTTGCTGTCCTCGTGGGGCCTCTTACGGCTGACGCTTCCACCTTTGTCTTCCACTTTGACTTCCTGTGTGTGACCAGCAGCGTCTTGCTGCTCGGAGCTTGGTGGATCTCGGTGTTGGTTCTCAGACTCATCCTCTGTTTTAATCTCTTTTTTTATCTCTACATAAGAACATGAATAATAATTAAAACACCTTGGTGTATTGAGTCTAAGAACATTTTAACACACGGCTTTCTTGTCACAACACTCATTGTTTTAATCCTTTAGAACCGTACAGGTTAATTATAGTTTACAAACTCTTCAAAACGTGATAATCACCCTGCGTGTTGCTGACGGTCTCCTCCGGCTCCGGTTTGGTCTCCTTCTCCAACGAGACGTTTGATTTGTTAGGATCATCATCGGCTGTGATGTCGGGCTCGCCCTGAGCAGAGTCTGAGGCCGGCTGACTTTCGTTGGGCTCGCCCTCTGGCTCCTCCGGTTCCTCGTAGTCGCCACCAGAATCTTTCCCTTCATCTTCTTCTTCTTGAAGAAGTGCATCACCGGCGTCCTCATCACCAGAGCCAGGAGCTGCTTCTGGAAAGAGAGATGGAAAACTCTCATTTCATCCCAGCTTGTTTAAAACAATATAACGCCAGTGAATATTTTTGTAACCTTATAATACGTTTATGTGTTTTAGGGATTTATGCCACGAGAAATGGGAAAAGAGACATTAACTCTACTCTTGAACATCTGATTGCGTTGAGCTGTAAATCCT
Source organism: Garcialebias charrua (assembly GCA_038048925.1). Classification (NCBI taxonomy): domain Eukaryota; kingdom Metazoa; phylum Chordata; class Actinopteri; order Cyprinodontiformes; family Rivulidae; genus Garcialebias; species Garcialebias charrua. The sequence goes on along the minus strand of JBBPBX010016095.1, from coordinate 31,607 downwards.
GTCCAGTGCTACAAAAAAAAAACACTTCCCTTTAGGAACCTGGATCACAAATACTGAAGCAAAGACAACCAATCCTTGAAATTTTTGACAAATCCCCTGCCCAGATTTACGTCTTGAAATCCAAGCCTGCAGAATGAAAACAAGTCCAACACCATAAGACTGTCTTTACAAACAAAAATAACTCCCTAAAGTCCACACCAGACTACTTCCTGAAGTACAACACGCAAGAGGTGGGAACTGTTTTGCACCGCATCAAACCCCACGGTGGACCTTTGGTCTGGAGACCGGCTTAAATGGAAGACAGACACGAGGAACTCAGACGTACTAAATATGTTAACAGGGGCAGCACGTTGGCGTAACTGGTAGAGCTGCTGCCTCTTAGCGAGAAGGTTGCCAGTTCAAATCCCAATGCCGGTCCGGGGCCTTTCTGGGTGGAATTTGCATGTTCTCATCTGTGCTGCGTGGGTTTTCTCTGGGTACTCCGGTTTCCTCCGACAGACCAAAACTTGCATCTCCACATCATTGCATTCAGTTTTTATTCACAATTTGTTTAGAGTCCCGACTTATTTTGGAATCCGGTTATCAAAAATGTAAATAAAAGGTAAAGCTTTTCTCATGAAATAAACATTAGAACCCAAGAAATAAATGGAAAACAGATTTCCTATCAGAGTTCATCCAGCCAGTGGGAGAGGAAACTGCTTTAATACCTTCTTGTTGCTCCTCACGGTCCTCCTCCTGGTTGTTCTCGGCCTGCTCCTCCGCCTGCTCCTCCGCGGTGTCCTCCTGCGCCTCCTCCTTCTTCTCCTCCTCCTCCAGGGCGACTCTCAGCCGCTCCATCAGGTCCGCCTTCAGGCCTTTGGTGTCCAGGCCCCGGCGCTGGAGCTCCTCCTTCAGCTCGTTCACTTTCAGTTTTTTCACGTCTAAACTCATGGTATCTCCGAGTTTTGCTGTGGTCACAAAACAAAAATTAAAAAAAAGATAAAGTCAGGAGATGGTTACGTGCAGTTCACGTCAAGGCATCGAACTTTCAAATGGACCTCGCGCGGTTTCCTTCGCTGTCAAGAACAGGGCTCGGACGGGCTAGCAGCGCTGCACGAACACGCTACAAAAATGGAAACAAAACTAAATAAAAACCGACCGATTTACAACGAGCCCGCACCAGTGCATCTTTTCCTCTAAGAGACGGTTACCAGCAGAATATTTAATTGTCTCTTCCTCACCTCAAACCGTCCCGTGTTGCAACGCTAACGAAGATAACCTTTTTAGCTTAGCATTTAGCTCGTGGAGCGACAACCGATGCGGAACAAAGGACTCCAGAGAAGGGAAAACACAGATTAAATGACTTACTCCGGTTTATTATGCAGGTACTACTGTCAATGCATCGCACACATACTTTTTAAAGTAAAACATAAAGGAAAAAACGATTAAAAACAAAATTGAGGCCTACCTCAAAACGCGTCGCTGCGCGGGCAAATCGTAGTAAAAGCCTGAAAGAACCACTAGCGCCCTCTAGCCTCGTAAGCCAACATGACCCAACCTCCTGTGCACATGCGCAGAAGGGTGTTTGCTAAACCTTACAAAATCTGTGCGCATGATGATTGTTAGCTTGCGCCCTCTAGCGTATTTTTTCTTTTTGTTATATAATACTGTACAGTACTGTATTGATATTATGTCTACTGTTTTGTCAACATTTTTATTTGTTCATTTTGCTCTATAACATTGATACTGTATCTACTGATTTGTTAAAATTTTATTATCAATAAAAAAAATCTGGAATTGTAATATAAATACATTTTGGAAGCATTGTAATAATTTTATCATTTGTAATATTGATTCAAATTTTTCATTAAGATATGAACACATTATTTTTGGCTTTCATGAAAATAATAATGTTTTAAAAAAACTAGCAATTTATTTAATTATAATATTTGGCAAATACCATACTCTGTATTCACAAATGTAAATTTTCGTCATCTTCTCCTTTTTTTCCAGGTTTAATTAAAGAAATAGAATTATATTTATGCACCATTTCTAAGAGTAACAACAAAAAAGCTATAAACACGTTTGAATGCTGTAGCTCCTTGAATATATTTAATGTATAATTTTTTTATGTACTCATTGTAGAAACCTGGCACCCCCTGGCATAGTTAAATTTTTTTGTTGTTGTTGCTTGTTTTTGTTATCTTGTCCTTTGTTCACATTCTTATAATTGTAATTGTACTGCATTTGTATTGAGAAAAAAAAACTCATTTGCACATGCGCAGGGCATTAACTACCGTATTTTCCGGAATATAGGTTGCGGCTTTTTATCATTTTTGCATGCCCTGCAACCTATATTCAGGTGCGACCTATTTATGGCTTTTTATAAAATAAGCTGATTTGTAACCATTTATTAACAAAAATTAAACTGAGACACACTCTTACAATAATGTCAGCTAACAAATATATTTTTTAGGTGTTTATCCTGCTAAAATTATTCATTTATTAAAGAAAAGTTCAGCTCAGACACATATTTGCTATAATTTTTATCAAACAAACAATTGTTTTTAAGTGTTAATCTTCTTAAAAGCCTTGCTGTGCGCTCCTGTGGCAGACATTTGCAGCAGAGCTAAACACGGTCCACATTTTGACGTAGGTGCGACCTATACTCAGGTGCGACCTATCCAATTCTTTGGCAATAATTGGACAATGCGACCTATATTCAGGTGCGACCTATATTCCAGAAAATACGTACAAAATCTGTGAGCATGATGATTGTTAGCTAGCGCCCTCTAGCGTCGTAAACTACTACAAACCTCCTGTGCACATGCGCAGAAGAAAGCTTGTTTCTCAACTACTTTATCTTCAATAAGAAATCTGACCAAGACAAAATTATGACAAAGAATGAATGAATGTTTAAAAAGCAGTTTGGTAAAATATTTTAAAGCAAATACTGTACAAGCATTAAATCCGTTTTATAAATGCCTAAGATGCTTGTTTTATCTAAATTATTATTTTTTACCTGTGTACTTTTCAACTCATTTATGAGGATTTAAAATTATTAGATGTTTTCCTTACTTAAACATTTTATTCAGATTTACAATGATACAACTGCAATATTTTGGGCAACCAGTGGGTTCTGCATCTCTCGAGTTTTCGGCTATTACTTCTTTAGTACATAACTTTAGCTTTTTACTGATTTACTCTACAGCAATTTTCTTTTGTCCTGCACTTTTCAGCTAATACTGCTACAGGAAACACCTGGTTGATGCAAAACTATAATTTTACACCTGCCGAAATGTCTTTGGGATAGATTAGAAGTGACTAAAATACAACCTCTCAATGGTTTGTTGTAAAGTTGCCTCCCATGTGTTGACTAATAAACAAAAAGATTATTTTGAAAATGATGAGATCAGAAATGGACTAGAAAGGAGCACAAAAGTTGCACTTTTTTAAAGCCTAAAGAACTGGATCAAGATCACATTTAAAGATCAAAAACAATGCCGAAAGAAATAGTTTCAATAATAATTCTACATTTAAAATATATTACCATGTTACCATTAAATACCAACAGCTGCATGTATTTTGAGGTAATATTTCAATAAGTTATTATGCAGAAAAAATAATTTAGCTTGGTTTTTTTTTACACAAAGATTAAAATGTTAGGCCAGCGTGATTCCTGGGTTGTGATTTTTTTTTTAATGGTTTAACCACAGTGTCCAGCACAAGCCACAGAGGGGAGAGTAAACATCACTTACAGGAAACAGGTTGTTTTATTTCACACCACGTTAACACATTTGACAGAGTCAGAGATCTTTTGAATAATATGTTTGGGGAAAAGCGTGTAAATGCCTATTTTTATTTTACAGAAAAGAGTTGTTAGACTTATTACAAGAAAGCAGTATAATCCTCCATCAAATGTATTATTTTGTCAAACGAAACTGTTGAAGTTTTACGATTTAGTTGATTATAATTTTTGCTGGTTATGTATAGAGCACAGAATGATACTCTGCCTTCAAATATTCAGAGGTATTTTACGAGTTGTTACCATTTAAAGGGGAAATATATATTTGTAAAGCCACAAATTAGAACGAGTTTGAGAGGAAGATCAGCCGTGGTTCAGGGAGTTGGGTTGTGGAACATTTTGGAGAAAAGAAAGTTAATTCTCAATAGTCCAGGTATCAAATTCCGCTCATTCTCAATCAGTTCATCTGGACAGTTTCTTTTTAGCAGAAACGTTTCACCCTCACTCCAGAGGGCTTCCTCAGTCAGAGTAGTCCAAAGCACACTGAAGTTAACCCACCAAGTAAGCAACTTATGTGGACCAACCAGTTTGCTGTAGCCAAGATGGTTTCTGGGGGCGTGTCCCTCGTCGACTCCTCCCAGGCAGGCAGACATGTCCAAAGTGGTTCAAGACAAGAAAGTTAATTCTCAATAGTCCAGGTATCAAATCCGCTCATTCTCAATCAGTTCATCTGGACAGTTTCTTTTTAGCAGAAACGTTTTAAAAGAAACTGTCCAGATGAACTGATTGAGAATGAGCGGATTTTGGAGAAAGATGTTAAAGAGGCTAAATCAGTGGCAATATTTAAGAGAATGATTAAGTTTAAATTGTTAAAATCCTATATCTAAATTAGTTTAAGTTAGAAATTGTAAGCTGTATTGGAGGTTAAAAGCTTTGTACATTTCTTTTGGAAATTAAAGAATTTGGTTGTATGAATTGTTTGTTAGAAAGATAAGGGGCAGATAAAATAAGAATTTTTTTCTTCAGTCTGCTGCCTTTCATTTTATACTTGTGTTTTTTTTCTTCTTTTATGTGTACCGGTATAATGTTACGTATTTCATTATAAAATGAATTAATAAATAAATCAAAATCAAAACATGAAGCAGGGGTCACAAATGACACGTGCATAAAACTGTGGGGGAGAAAATATCGCATTGAGTTAGTTTTATTGTGAAACCCATAAAGTGAATAATCAGTCAGCTGATCCGTAACCCCGAAAATAAACATTTTACAAATAATGTGATGAAGAAAATCACTGGATTGAAAAGTCAATAAACTCAAGCTGCTATACAATAAATTAACACTAAGGTCACTGTTTCTTGGTACAGTTTGTGTTATTTAAAACAAACTTGCGATGCCAACCACAGAAATTCACTATGAATATCATAGTGATCTTATTTTACAACCAGCTGCTCATGAGCAAATAGCGGCAGCCGAAGCCACAGATCTGACCCCGTCATGGCAGCTCTGCAGCGGGGGGGCGGCGTGTGCATGAAGGTGACTCAAGAAGTGCACAACAGCGTGGTTTTGGTGCACTTCTACTTCTTCGTGCACACACCAGCGACACGCAGCGCTGCACTAAAGGAGTCACTTTGTGCTGGGAGCGGGCAGTGAATGCAGCAGCCTGTTGACTTCTCTCAGCTGAGCGTCCAGCGTCTCTGTGGTTAGCGATAACTCTGCTATTTGAGTCTGTAGGTCTACGATGGTCTCGTTTAGCTCCTCCTCCTTGCGGCGAGAGTTGGACGCCTGCCTGCTGTACTCCAGCACCATACATCCGCCGCCGATGAGGAAGATGATGGCCTCTCCCAGCAGCTCCGCCCCCAACTCCGCCGCCGCCTCCTCGTTCATCGGCTTGATGGTGGCGCCCTTGAATCCCATGATCCGCATCTTCGTCCTCATCTCGATCCAGTGATAAACTGAGAGAGTAAAACACAAAGGGAGACAAGTTAAGAGTTGTGGTCACGCACAGAAGCATCAGAGGAGCAAAAGTTGGAAGTAAATTGTGAACTAGAATTCAGAAATGATTTGGAGCAGGGGTCTGCAACCTGCGGCTCTGGAGCCACATGCGGCTCTTTCAAGCTTTGACCACAACTCGACATAAAACTGAATTTTATTGGTTGTTAGAACAACTAAAAGGGTTACCGTATTTTTCGGAGTATAGGTCGCACCTTTTTATCATTTTTTCAAGGCCTGCGACCTATACTCAGGTGCGACCTATATATGGCTTGTTATCACTTTCGGCGAAACAAATTTTTAAATCCAGCTCATTTCACAATTACGTTCATTTATTAAGGAAAAGTTCAGCTCAGACACATATTTGCTATAATTTTTATCAAACAAATAATTGTTTTTAAGTGTTAATCTTCTTAAAAGCCTTGCTGTGCGCTCCTGTGGCAGACATTTGCAGCAGAGCTAAACGTAGGTGCGACCTATCTAGGGATTTTTCCAATCTATTGGTAATAATTGGACAATGCGACCTATACTCCGGTGCGACCTATACTCCGGAAAAAAAAGGTAGTTTTAGCAGTTTTCCTGTAATTAATTTTGCAAATATATGAATACAGGTAGTCCCCGACTTACGAATGAGTTCCATTACCTACGGGCCGTTCGTAAGTCGAAAATTCGTAAGTCAGATCACATAAAAAATAAAAAAAATATATTTTTTTAAAATAAATAAATGTACAGTACTGTACAGTCACCAAGCACTTAGCCTATCCTAACAGTTTTTAAAGATGAAGGAGTGAGTTGAATTGTCTCCCTTTCACGCTCCCTTTATGTGAATGGAGCCTGCTAGGGAGGAGGGAGACAATTCAACTCACTCCTTAACTGTTAGGATAGGCTAAGTGCTTGGATAGGCTAAGTGCTTGGTAACTGTACAGTACTGTACATTTATTATTTAAAAAAAAAAAAACTTTTTTTTAAAATGAGATGCGTTTGTAAGTCTGAAACATCGTAAGTCGGGGGCGTCGTAAGTCTAGGACTACCTGTACTAGAAACATTACTAGGAGTACTCACATTCACTTTACGCTTTATTTCTTCAAAGTAGGATACATGATTTTTCTACAATTAAAAAAATTCCCATAAGAATGCATAGTTTAATATTTTAGTTTTTAGAAACTGGGCAAAATCAATATATTTTTTCCTTCTTTACAAGAATTTCATCTTTTATTTTATCATAAAATGTAAAAATAACAACAAATGTTAAAAATCATTAGATATTTTTAGTTTTATAAAATTACCCCTTATGTCCAGAAAAGCACCCTCCAACAAACTTAAAGTGGTCTGTGGGCCACCAGTTGAGAATCCCAGTTGTAGCAGGTGCTGTGGCTCCGGACACGTTTAATTTAGTGAACAAAGGGGCAGAAATGGTTCTTTTGATCGTAAAGGATGCAGACCCCTGATTTAGAACATAAGGATTGGAAAACAGCTGAGTGGTCTGAAGAGTTCCTGTTTCAGGTCGTATGGAAGGCGAGGCCTGAGTGATCCAGAGTTACATCCTGCACAAGCCTTTTTCAAAATAATAATTTATTGGTCTCATATTTTGATTCGGACTGACGATTACACTATCTGAGCGACCGTACTCCACGGAGTGAACGCTGGCCTTAAAGCTCCACTGACATGATTTTCTAACTTTTCAAAAAATGGCACAACGTATATAAATATTAAGATTGACCCCTGACCGTTTTTGCTAAAATAATGTGAAATGAATGAAAATTCCTCTCAAAAATAGTTTAAAATTAGCGCCGTTTTTTTACACGGTAAATTCGGGTTTTTCCGGTCACGTGATTGTAACGTCAGATAAAGAACTTTGCTCCAACCGCACATTGAATACAATGGACAAAAATATAAACGCATCCGTCGAATTTAGCCATTTAAAACTGTAGATATTAGCGATATGGCTTCAGTTCGTGAAGAAGAAGTTATTTTGAGTGATGAACAACAAACAGCAAAGTTCCTTTTCGCCGTGTTGCATGTTTTGTTTTCAGGAGAGGTTGCACATCCATGAAGTGAGCACCAGATGTCAGCAAAGCTACCGTGAACTCTTACAGAGCTCCGTAATGGAGAAATATATAAACGTATCCGTCGAATTCAGCCATTTAAAACCGTAGATATTAGCGATTTGGCTTCAGTTCGTGAAGAAGAAGTTATTTTGAGTGATGAACAACAAACAGCAATGTTTCTTTTTGCCGTGTTGCTTGTTTTGTTTTCAGGAGAGGTTGCACATACATGAAGTGAGCACCAGATGTCAGCAAAGCTACCGTGAACCCTTACAGAGCTCTGTAATGGAGAAATATATAAACGTATCCGTCGAATTCAGCCATTTAATAATAATAATAATAATTGTCTAATCTTGTCATCTGCGTATGTTTCCCATACACAGACGAAATTCGTCTCTGCATTTAACCCAACCACCTACCAGGCGGTGCAGTGAGCAGCCATAGAGGGCGCTCGGGGAGCTGGAGAAATAGGTAAAACTGTAGATATTGGCGATATGGCTTCAGTTCGTGAAGAAGAAGTTATTTTGAGTGGTGAACAACAAACAGCAATGTTTCTTTTTGCCGTGTTGCTTGTTTTTTTCTCAGGAGAGGTTGCACATTCATGAAGTGGGCCCTTTGCTGACATCTGGTGCTCATTTCATGTATGTGCAACCTCTCCTGGAAACAAAACATGCAACACGGCGAAAAGGAACTTTGCTGTTTGTTGTTCATCACTCAAAATAACTTCTTCTTCACGAACTGAAGCCATATCGCTAATATCTACAGTTTTAAATGGCTAAATTCGACGGATGCGTTTATATTTTTGTCCATTGTATTCAATGTGCGGTTGGAGCAAAGTTCTTTATCTGACGTTACAATCACGTGACCGGAAAAACCCGAATTTACCGTGTAAAAAAACGGCGCTAATTTTAAACTATTTTTGAGAGGAATTTTCATTCATTTCACATTATTTTAGCAAAAACGGTCAGGGGTCAATCTTAATATTTATATATGTTGTGCCATTTTTTGAAAAGTTAGAAAATCATGTCAGTGGAGCTTTAAAGAAAGCAAAGCATTTTCAAACAGATTTCAAAGTTTCGAGTGTTAATTTACACAGAGATCATAAGACAGAGTCAGCATTTTACAAAAACAGTGTGAAAATTAAAGCAAAAATGTAAACAGGTAAATCAAAAGTAATAAAAAAATAGCTGTTCTTGTAAGCTTAAAAGTTTTAAAAATTGAGTCTTAGGTGGAAATGTTGCCATGTTGATATGCTAAAGAATATCATGTTCAAGTTTACTCTCATTCACATCACATGTGGTACATGAGGTGGAACAAAATTATGTACTCAGGGTCCCAGTTACATCCAACAATAGCAAAAATATAAAGTATAAAAAACAGCATATAAGGATCTAAGATATACACTAAGATATATAAACGAACGCCAGTGCGCTAAATCAGGTTATACATAAACAACGGTAATAAATTGATTAGTTATTTAAAATGTTTGTGTTTAAGTGGTTATTACAGCAATGTGTGTGAAACTCTTTTAATCTCTAAGTTTTAAACTGCTCATTGTTACAAGTATAAATCTTTGTGCTTCTTTACTATGAGTATGACGGAGTGTGTTTTTATAAACAAGATACAAGTGTTAATATTTGCAAATTACTGCAATTTAAGAACATTTGATTTTATTAGTAAAGGTTTCCAGGATGTTGTAGAGAAGTCCCTGTCCAAGTCATGAACTCAGACAGTTCTATACATTTTCACACCATTCATCCCTATCTGTTCATTTATTAATACTCTGTTGTTGGCGTTACAACCCTTTATTTGTGAATAAACAGTAAAACTTTTTAAATGGCTCTGATGACTCCTTTGGGTGTGTTTTGAGCAGGTTTTCTTATACAGAACACATATTAGCATGTACTGTTAGCTTTATTTACGTTAATGAGGCGCTTTGCTGGATTAGATTCAGAAAGTATATGATGTCTTAAAAGTAAGGCTTATAATATGTCAACTCAAATAAGATTCTGTCGATTTAAATAGCCTAAACCTCTGTAAATGAACGGGTTGGAAAGCTAATGTCATGTCCTCACAGCAGTCTGTTCAATGACAAGTAAGTCCCGCCCTCTTTAAGCATGCTCGACTGCTGTTGGTCGAACGTAAGACTCCATGAAGCTGATTGGCTAAGACCTCACAGAGTTCAACGTGATTGGTTGTCACATGTTAGCTTTAGCAGCCGTTAGCTCGGTTACTTACTCTGTGCCGGCGGCAGGCAGATATAAGTTTTAAAGAACTCGCTCCTCCGGGCTCCAGCTTTTATCCGATTCGCGACAGGCTTGCTCAGCTGCCTCACGCCCAGGTAGAGGAGCTTGGCGATAGGGAAGGCACCGACAACCATCTTGGCGGAAACGCTTCGCCACGAAGGGGAGGAGTCTGTAAAAGTTACGCGATGACGTCAAAGATTGACGTCTGCAGTAGACCCGCCCACTTATTCAAACCAGCTTGATTTTGATTTGATTTGATTTGATGTTTATTCATTCATTTTAAAAGAACAATACAAAACAGTTTCATCAGATACAAGAATACAAGTAGGATAAAATGAAAGGAGCAGAAAGAAGATGAAATCTTATTATATCTGCCCCTTATTTCACAGTTTGTTCAAACAATGATAACCTTCAAACTACATCACAAAATGAATAACTCTACTTAATTTTTCTAACTGTAATACACAAACTACATCACAAAATGAATAACTACTTAATTTTTCTAACTGTAATACACAAACACACTAAGCTACATCATATATAGTTTTTGAGCAAGTCCTTTTTGACCTTTTTCTTAAATGTATACATTGATTTTGCATTTTTAACATCACTCTCCAGAACATTCCACAATCGAACTCCCTGAATTGAGGTAGACCGTCCCTTTAAGCTGGTTCTGAATTGTGGTTTGATGAATATCTCTGTCCCTTTGAGATTGTAATAACTTTGTCTTTTTATAAAATTTCTTTGGATATTTAAAGGTAATGTGTTACAGTATTATGTTATTATAATGCGTTCAGTAAAAAGTTTTATTTTTTATAGTTACAAGTACTTTAAAGCATCGAGAAGAGGCCTGCACGATAAAACAAGTCTATTTGTTGTTGTTTAAAGCGAACATCTCAAACAATAGGGAAATAACCCTAAACTACACTAGTAAAACTTACAAATTCAAAGATTCAATGTTCTTTATTTGTCAAAATACACCATAAAACCACCAAAATAAAAACACCAAATACACCATAAAAAACATGCAGACAGAAGACGCCATCTCCTCTGTGGTCCACACTGATCTCACCCACCTGGCACAGAAGGACTCCTATCTGTGCGCTCTTTGTGGACTTCACATCTGCCTTCAACACATGATCCCCCAGACCTTGACGGACAAACTATTCACACTAGGCCCTGGCAGAGCTCTGCCGGGGCCTTAAGGCAGAACGCCGCTGTACGCCGTACGTACGCCGAGACACAAGCGTAGCCCCGCAGGGCACGAACGCGCAAAGCTAAAATTTTACGACCGCTTACGCACGCGCGTTGTCTCACAATAAACTGCCCGGCACCGGACTGTTTTGTACGAGACACAAATGTATTAAATTCCCCTTCTTCATCCTTGATCTGGACTTTTCTTTTGTTTTTTTGCCAAAAGTCAAGTGATCGCATCGCTTCCTCCTCCGATGAGTAGGAAATGAATGAATTTGTCACGAGCGAACATAAACTCATGTCCAACATGGCTGCGGGAGGCTCTAAATATTTCCTGGTGTTCTGGTGTGCTGGACCAGCGCTCCCTGTTTTTATTTTATTTTTTAGAACTTTTTATTAACATATAAACACAGAAAACCGCTGCGCAGCCCGTGCCTTTTTTTCTCCCACCCGACCTGTCAATCAATTCAGTAGGCGTGTCAGCAAATGACCAATCAGCGACCTCAGTTTGTCCCGTAGGTAAACGCTCTGCGCGCAGCTGCTCAAATTACGACAAGAATTTGGAGCGAAAACGCGAGCATTTAACGCGAGAACGAACGCAGAGCTGTGCCAGTGAACGCGTGCGCACAGAACACGCGCGTAGAGCGGCGTACAGGTCGTACGCAGAGCTCTTCCTGGGCCTTTAGCCCCTCCATTTGTAACTCCTTCTTAACAAACAAACCACAGTCAGTGAGGATCCACAACTTCTCCTCTTCCACCAAAACCCTCAGCACTGGCTCTCCTCAAGGATGTGTGTTGAGCCCTCTCCTGTTCACTCTGCTCACATATGATTGTGCAGCTACCCATCCAGGCTGTCATATTGTTAAGTTTGCAGATGATACAGTGGTGGTGGGATGCATCACAAACAATGATGAGTCCAGCTACAGGCAGGAGGTGGAACACCTGGAGAGCTGGTGCAAAGAGAATAACCTTCACATGAATGTGAAGACAAAGGAGATGATTGTGGACTTCAGAAGGAACAAACAAACACACACCCCACTGAACATAAGTGGATCTGCGGTGGAAGTGGTCTCCAGCTACAAGTACTTGGGTGTACACTTGAATGATAACCTCAGCTGGAGCAACAACACCACCAGCCTGATCAAGAAAGGTCATCAGAGACTCTACTTCCTCAGACGGCTGAGACGAGCTGGTCTGAGCAGCCCAGTCCTCACCTCCTTCTACAGGTGTGCAGTGGAGAGCATCCTGTGCTCCAGCATCAATGTGTGGCATGGAGGCTGCACAGTTGCAGAGAGGAAAGCTCTGCAGAGAGTGGTGAAGGCTGCACAGAAGTCTGTTGGAGTCAGTCTCCCCACCATCACAGACATCTACACCTCCAGATGCAGGAAGAGAGCCACCTGCATCATGAAGGACCCCACTCACCCAGCACACACACTTTTTGCCCCACTCCCCTCAGGACGGAGGTTGAGGAGCATTAAGTGTAGAACCACTAGACTGAGGAACAGCTTCTACCCTGAGGCTGTTAGACTCATGAATATCTAATGCCTCTTGATTGTTGACATGTGCTGCTGACGTATTTCACGCTGCTGTGTTCATTTGTACTCTTCTGCTCACACAGACTCAGTTACCCTTTATTTATCCAGGTAGTCTCATTGAGCCACGAGAACTCATTTTCAAGAGAGACCTGTTTAGGGAGCAGACGGGGGGTTAAGGGTGGGGCGAATGAGGGTGGAGGCAGGTGTGGGGGTTTCACCTTTTTCCACCCACATTTTTTGTTGTTGTCAATACCGGGGCTTGAACCGGTGAGATCACAGGCCCACCGTCTCTAACCTCTGCGCCACCACTCCCCCATAGACTCATGTTCGTGCTGCTGTTCGCCGTATTGTTTTTGTACAACCAGTGCTTAGTGTTTTAACGTTTTTCTTAATTCATATCTTAGATCTCATCACTGTTTTTCTTTACATTTTAATACTTTTGTTGGATGTAACAGGGACCCAGTGTACACAATTTCGTTCCACCACATGTACATGTGGTGTGTATGACAAATAAAGATTGACTTTGATGTAGCTTTAAGTTAACCTTTTTGCTACTTTTAATGTTTATATTGCTTTTTGGTACTTTTTTCCCGCTTCTGTAGAACCGTTTTGCTACTAATAGCTTTTAATTAGCCATTGGCTAATTTTAGCTTTATGCAAGCTTTGTGTAGCAAAATGTATAACTACTAGTTTTAGTAAGGGATTTTTTTTGTTGCTAATTATTTTTGCTACTTTTAGCCCCCTTAGCCACAATTTTACTACTAAGCTTTAGCATTTGACTACTTCTAGCTTTTTGTTACTTATTGTTTTGTTTAGCTGCTGTAGCTATTGCTACTTATAACTTTTAATTAGCCTTTTGCTGCTATAGCTGAAAGCTACAAAACTTTTAGCTAGTTTTAGTTTGGTAATTTTTATTTAGCTCTTTAGCTTTTTCTAGTTAATTTGTTTTTGATCTCTTTTAACAGACTTCAGCTCTCAGCATTTTTCTCCAGTTGTTTCATTTTTATTTTACTTAAAGTTTAAGAGCTTTTAATTTGAAATGACTAAAATGTGTTAACTATTGTTTATGCTTCTTTTACTTTGTGCATTTTGTACAATCCTTTTGGCAAAATCTTCATCAGTTTATCTGGGTTCATGGGATACATTTAACTCATTTTACCATCCAAGAGATTAAATTTGGTGTGTTTATTAATGATAGTAGTAACATTGACTATGGTATAAATAATATTCTGCTGTTAGCCAAACATTTTATACACAAGTGTCGCTTCATTAAAACCGTCCCTAACTTCACACAGTGGAAGAAAGAGTTAAATTTGTTTTATAAATCTTTGTGTTTGGTGAAGACAAAAAATGCTTTTAAGTTGTCATCTTTTTTGAAAACACTTGGTGTGTAAAGTATGCCCTGGTTCTTTATGTTATAAATACAATATGCCCCTTTAGGTTTTTTTTATTTTTGTTTTTTTTTTATTTATTTTTTTATTCGTATGTTTTATTCATTTTGGGTTCTCACTTGAATAGTTTTATTTACTTGATTTTGTATCTTTGTTTTCTGGTTTGATGTGTTGTTTTGATGTTTCCTTCTAAAATTGTAATGTGAACATAATGTTGAATAAAAAAAAGAAAGATAAAACTTTGTGCATTTTGCACACAACCTTTTTTTCATGTATTTTTTTATTTTTATATATACTGTATATATATTTTATTTTATATTTTTAAATAAATAAATTTATTTATTTTTTGCACACAACCTCTGATTTAAACACAGGTGACGTCAGCTGTGTGTGTTCCAGGTGAACGCTTCCTTCACAATAAAAGCCCGCGGGGCTCGGTTCGGCCCACCTGGGCCAGCTGTGACAGGAAGACTCGGCTCGGGTTTCGGCAGAAGGGGGGGGGACTGGACTCTGATCTGGTAGATCTGGTTCACTTTCTGGAACCGGATGAATCTGAATCGAGCTGTAAATGATTCGGTTCTTCTCGAGCTGTTCACGCTGCGCGTCTTGAACGACTCACCTGAGTCCGCAGCACTTCCGGTGGCTCTGCAGTGTTTCCGGTGTGTTCAGTGGGTCTAGTCTGCAAGAGGACATGAAGGATTCGGGTCCGGTCCTGGACTCGTGGGTCCAGATTCAGTGCGCGGACTCGGATCATTAACTCGGGAGGATCAGAACCGACGAGACGAGGCAAAGTACCAGGAAGACCAGGACCAGGTTCTGGATCGGGTTCTGACCCGAGCTCGGCTTTAATCCTCGAGTCTGGAAGAAAAACAGCAGAAAGTTCGGGACTTTTGTGTGAGGTGAGAAAAGTTTTTCCTTTCCCACGTTCCGCACGGAGAAGTGCGCACTTTGCGCACAAAAGCACGAGACCGTCGACAGAAAGACGCAGTTTTATTCTTTTATTCTGAGGTTTTTAAATTAGTTTGGGTTTTATTGTCTCTTGTTCTTGTTTCCTGGATGTTTGAGGTGGAGCCTCTTGAAAGAATCAGTTCTGCAGCTGAGCAGGAGTTTCCAACAGGAACAAACTGTGCGCACTTTCTGGAAAACTGAGTGATTTTTATTGTTCAGCTCCTGATGGAGGATCAGTGATTTAAATCAGATTCCACAGAACAGCAGCGGCGGCTCAGAGGTGCTGCAACATCTGTTTGATCATCAACATCTGTTTGATCATCAACATCTGTTTGATCATCAACATCTGTTTGATCATCAACATCTGTTTGGTCATGTTAATGACATTTATTTTCTCGTTTCTCCTCACCTT
>JBBPBX010016095.1:0-15944 GCA_038048925.1 Garcialebias charrua | reverse complement strand
ACGACGTTTTGGACTTACGAACGCATCTCATTATAAAAAAATAAAAACTTTTTTTTAAATAATAAATAAATAAATGTACAGTACTGTACAGTTACCAAGCACTTAGCCTATCCTAACATAGTTAAGGAGTGAGTTGAATTGTCTCCCTCTTCCCTAGCAGGCTCCATTCACATAAAGGGAGCTAGCTCCCTTTATGTGAATGGGAGACAATTCAACTCACTCCTTCATCTTTAAAAACTGTTAGGATAGGCTAAGTGCTTGGTGACTACAGTACTGTACATCTATTTATTTAAAATATATATATATATATATATTTTTTGTATGTGATCCTACTTACGAATTTTCGACTTACGAACGGCTCGTAGGTACGGAACTTGTTCGTAAGCCGGGGACTACCTGTATATATGTATTGACTACTGCAACTCTCTTCTCTACGGCCTCCCCAACAAATCTCTCCACAAGTTACAGATGGTCCAGAACTCAGCTGCCCGTGTCATCACTCAAACCTCCTACTATGATCACATCACTCCTGTCCTGCAGCAGCTCCACTGGCTCCCGGTTAAATCACGCATCATCTTCAAAATTCTACTTCTCACGTTCAAATCTATCCACAACCTTGCCCCTCCTTATCTATCCGACCTCCTACAAATCTCCATCCCATCACGCTCTCTCAGGTCCTCCTCTTCACTACATCTCCATGTACCCTCTGCCCGCCTCTCCACCATGGGGAGCAGGGCCTTCACCTGCTCTGCCCCTCACCTCTGGAACGCCCTACCGCCAGACCTTCGAAACACCACCTCCCTCTCTCTGTTCAAGACTGCCCTGAAAACCCATCTCTTTAGACTAGCGTATCACTAACTTTACTAAATGTATTTTATCTTACCATTTTATATCCTTTATGTATTTTATATTTCAATTTGTCTCTGATAATGTTTGCTCTGTATTACACTGTGTTGGTTTGTTATATCTGATTTGACCTTCATCCGGAGACGGATGAGAGAGGCCGCGCTGAAGAACATGTCATGTGTTTGAATATGCAGCAGCTTTACATTCTCTCCCTCTTCTGGACGACTGTGTATACATTATCACGTTGTATTGGTTAACTGGTGCAATGTTAATAAAAATCCTTGTATCCTTGTACTTAAGTGTCCTTGGGTGTCATGAAAGGCGCTTTTAAATAAAATGATTATTATTATTATTATTATTATATATAAATAAAATGATGCAATGTAAAGGGAGAGACATGAAACAGACAAAGTACAGGCAGCAGAAATACAGGTGTGTTCAGTCCTCTTTTCATTTCATTTCCCACTTCCCGCCACTCAGTCAGAACTTGTGCTGCATTCAATGTTGTCGGAAAAAAGATGTTTGCGTTCGTAATGTCCAGCTGGGGTGGCAAACAGGGTGGCAAGGCTCTCTGTTGGGGTGGCAACTGCCACCCCATGCCACCCCAGTAGATCCGCCCCTGCGCCACACGTAGAAACATCAGCCTGATGTTACCACTGGACATATCGATGAAACACCAGCTCGAGGCAGCACAAACGTGCTCCGCTAGTGTGATTGCCCACCGTCTCCTTCTTCCCTGGAAATTTGGGAAGCAGGAGGAAAAGGGGCGGCCGTGGTGTAGTGGTAATGGCAGTCGTCTCCCGATCGGAAAGTTGGCGGTTCGACTCCCGGGACCCGCACCATGTGTTGTTGTGTCCTTGGGCAAGACACTTAACCCTGAGTTGCTCCCGGTAGGACTGGAAAGCACCTTGCATGGTAGTCTGCCGCCACCGGTTTATGAATGTGTGTAGCATTCAATATATGTGTAGCACTTTGAGATTTTCAGTAATGAAAAGTGCGTTATAAATTGAATTAATTATTATTATTATTATTAAAAGAGCAAAGAGACCCCTTAACCCACTGGCAAACCAGATGGCATTGTGTAGGTAAATAACCCAGTTCAAATGCAGGGTGACCTTTCATGTCCCACGGGGGCAAATATTTCATACAAACAAGGGGCACGAGTACCTTATCTGCTCCTTGAACATACAGCTTACTAGGACTGTCAAAGGGGCCCATCCTGATGTTGGAGACCTGTCAGAGAAGAGGGGAACCCTTCCATTTAACATCTCCCAAGTACAGGTAGTCCCCGACTTACGAGCGAGTTCCGTCACTAGGGGGCGCTCGAATGTCAAAAATTCGTAAGTAGGAACACATAGTAAAAAAATAAAAATAAAAAAAATAAATATATATATATTTTTACTTTTTTTATTTTTTTTTAAATAAATGAATACATGTACAGTACTGGACAGTCACCAAGCACTTAGCCTATCCTAACACAGTTTTTAAAGATGAAGGAATAAGTTGAATTGTCTCCCTTTCACATAAAGGGAGCAAGCTCCCTATGGAGCCTGCAGGGAGGAGGGAGACAATTCAACTGATTCCTTCATCTTTAAAAACTGTGTTAGGATAGGCTAAGTGCTTGGTGACTGTACAGTACTGTACATTTATCTATTTATTAAAAATATACAGTATATACAGTATTTTTATTTTTTATTGTTTTTTATTTATAAATAGATAAATGTACAGTACTGTACAGTCACCAAGCACTTAGCCTATCCTAACACAGTTTTTAAAGATGAAGGAATCAGTTGAATTGTCTCCCTCCTCCCTGCAGGCTCCATAGGGAGCTTGCTCCCTTTATGTGAAAGGCAGACAATTCAACTTATTCCTTCATCTTTAAAAACTGTGTTAGGATAGGCTAAGTGCTTGGTGACTGTCCAGTACTGTACATGTATTCATTTATATAAAAAAAAAAAAAAAAATTTTTTTTATTTTTTTTTTTAATGAGATGCATGCTCGTAAGTCCGGGACCTCGTAAGTCAGAGCGCTCGTAAGTCGGGGATTACCTGTAAACATAAACACCAAGGGTCTCCCTTTTGTATGCTGTTGTTGTTGTTGTTTGTTTTTGGGGGAAAAAAGACGATCAAGCCTTAGGCCCTCAGCCAGTTCCCTTCAGTGGCCAGGCTAAAGCTGCCATAGCTCCGGACGTGGATGTAGAAGCTGCCCATGTGCCTGAGTCAGCAGGTCTCTGTAAGAAGGCAACTGCCATGGTATCCCTGACAAAATTGAGATCAGTTCCGGGAACCATGGTTTCTATGGCCACCTGGGGGCTATCAGTATCAGGGAGAGGGGTCCCTTACATATACGTTCCAGTGTCACCTGAATCAGAGGGACAGGTGGAAAAGCATAATACAGCAACCCCGCTGGCCAATCATGGGCCAAAGCATCCGTTCCCAACCTGTCCCAACGTTCTGTTTCCCTCATGGAGAAGTAGAGGTCACATTGTGAGTTGGTTCTGCATGGGAACAAGTCCACCGAGGCTCTCCCAAACCGTGACCAGACCTGATCCACGACTCGTGGGTTCAGTCTTCATTCTGATGCCAAAAG
Source organism: Garcialebias charrua (assembly GCA_038048925.1). NCBI lineage: Eukaryota > Metazoa > Chordata > Actinopteri > Cyprinodontiformes > Rivulidae > Garcialebias > Garcialebias charrua. The sequence continues at coordinate 12,509 of JBBPBX010016095.1, read as the reverse complement.
AGGCCCTCTTGAGAGGGCATCCACTCTGTAATTCGGAACACCAGGAACATGAGTCGCCCTGAGCAATAATAATATTGGAGCGTACCATGTGAGCATCCTCTGTGTCAGGCTGAGGAGGGCTTGGGATCTCGTCCCCCCTTCCCAGTTAATGAAGGACACCATGGTTTTGTTATCTGATTTCACCAGGACGTGCTGTCCCGCAATCAAATTTTTACCAAAGAAGTATTTTACTGACAGGAATACAGCCAACAATTCCAGGAAGTTGATGTACAATCTTGCTTCCTGCTCATTCCAGAGGCCTCGGGCATTCTGATTTCTGAAGACTGTCCCCCATCCTGTTTTTGAGACGTCCGTCGTGATGACCAAACGGGATGACAACCTACATTACGGGATGCCTTCCGTGATCACAGACAGGTCTCTCCAAGGTTCCAGAGCCATCATGCACTCTGAATCGATTATAAACTTTCCTGCTCGCCCAAACGAGGTAGGTCATGTTTGTTGGTTTAGCCATATTTGCAGGGCCCGCATCTTCAGCAATGCGTGTGACACACAGGGTATGGCTGCCGCCAAGAGGCCTAAGAGGCGTTGGCACGTTTTCAAGGGACCCGCTGATTCAGTTTAGCTTTGCCAGGCAACGGTGAATCGAGGAAACACGTTCCGCTGAGAGCCATGCTCTGTACCGGTTGGTGTCGACCTGCACTCCCAAAAATATGGTAATCCGTGATGGGGTCAGGTCACTCTTTTGTAGTTTTATGACAAAAACGAGAGACTCCAGGTGAGAGATCACCCTGCAGGAGTGTGACTGGGCCTGTATTCTGCTTCCGGCCAGAATCAGGAGGTCATCCAGGTAGTTCATAATCCTGACTCCTTGATTCCTAAGAAGGGTCAGGGTTACGTCCAGACATTTAGTAAATGTACGAGGAGCAGTCTTCAAACCGAAGGGTAAGGCTTTGAATTCATAAGCCTTCCCCTTGAAGGCAAATGGGAGGAATTTCATGTGCCTCCTCCACAACAGAGAAGAACAACAGAGAAGTTCCGAGAAGAGTGTTCAGGTTTAAGCGAGGTGAATGGCAATAAGAGGATGTAGAATGGGCGTCCGCGTCTTAAATACCCAGAGGGAGGGGACTCTGGCGTGACGCTGACGCCCCTGCCGTAAAGACGTGAGTGTATTCCTTCAGGTAATCGCGCGGGGGCACAATTTCACAAAGCAATTATGTTACACCGAGAGACAGACTGAAAGGGAACAGGAGGCAGTGGTTTCAGTTTTGTGTGTACTGTATATATATTAAAGTGATTGTTCACAAAATAAGACATAAACAACAACAACAACAAGAGTCACAATAGTTGAGTCACCAAATACTAATTTCAAAGTCCATTATCAAGTCCATAGTTCTAGCTCGCCATCTGTAAATCCATGTTGAGATTCTGGTCCAAAGAAAAAAAAACTGACCTCTTGAACTGAGTGAGTAGTACTTAAAGCTGTACTATGTAACTTTGTAATGCAGTCTGTAACTTTTCTAACAATATATTTTTAACATATTTCTTCACTCTGTCACTATCTACTGACAGACTGATGTTAGACAAAGTAATCTCTGAAAAAAACTATAGTCCCCTTGCTTCTCTATCAGCATTTATAAAAACACTAAAAACACAGAGTGACCCGTCCTTAACCAGCCAATAAAAACAGAGTTGTAACCAGCCAATAAAAACAGAGCTTGAATTTGAATCAGCCAATAAAAACAGAGCTTGAAATTGAATTTCAGCGGAGCCTCCCCCTCAGAGCCATATATGGCTCTGAGGGGGAGGGATCAAAATGCTTTGCCTGTTGAAAATTGTTCTAAGTTCTGCACTCTACAGAAAGTTACACATAGCACCTTTAACCTCAATGCACAGCCCGATGTCTATTAATGGCAGAATCCCACAAGAGTTTGAATTAGAGCTACCAGATTGCAATATGCATATCTGGAATGCAGTAATTATTTTGGAAGACGCGTGGAGCACACCACAGCCACAGTGGCGAAATAGGAGGAAATGAACTGCGACCCATGGCTTAAAAAAGTTAGAGAGTTGGGGTAACACAGGAAGTGGACCCGCCAAATTAAAAGTCATAGACTAAATGCGGGTTACACTTGAACTAATGTTTGTATTACATCACTGCCTATAGTCATAATACTGTTTACATTCTCTGTTTACATTTATTAATACTGTTTACTTTTATTACTACTGCTTACATTTAATTACTACTGTTTACATTTACACTACTCTAATATCTACACCACTGCTGATACATATACAGTGTGCTCTGAACGGTCTTATTTAGGGATGCCCAATGTGCCTTACTGCATATGCCACTTTTTGCCTCTATAACAACATCAACTACTACCTCATACATATACTGTGTACATTAACTCATACGCTGCTTTGCCACTTTGCAAATGTCAATGCTAGAAACCTTTAGTTTATTTTAGTTATACTTTTTATACTCTTTTTTTATACTAGTATGCAAAAACTCAGGACAGTATTATGTTCATTAAATGTTTAATGTTTTAGTTTTAGTTTTAGAGTTGGTGTAAATTTTCATACTCTTATACCACTATGCAAAAACTCAGGACAGTGTTAGTTTTACTATTTTATGCTTATGTCTATTATTATATGTTTCAGTGTTTCAATGTTTAGATGTTTACTGTTGCACCGAGGGACTGAGAGAAACGCAATTTCGGTCCTGTGTATGTCCTGTACAGTACATATTGCAGATCTGACAATAAAGTTGACTTTGACTTTGACTTTGACTTTGACTCCCCTAAACTCATGTGCGACCTCGCACATGCACGTGGCTGTTGACACAAGACACCTTCACAGGAGGTAGCAGTCATAGAGGTTTCCTCCATTTGCAGAGGTAGCCGCAGTGCTAAGCTCTTGAAACAGGGACTGGATACTTTACAGAAGTGGACGCCCAAGCCTTGAATACTGCAAGCAATTTGTTGGCTGCCATGCTCGAGTGGGGTGTCAGATGGATGGTTCAGAATTTGGGCTGGAGAACTCAGGAGTAGTAGAATCACTTAAGAAGTTGATCGGCTTTGGGAATGATCCAGGTTCTGGCTGAAAGGAGGCATTTTCCTCTGGAGGCTCTAGATCAACAGGATCTGTTTAATCTCCAACTGTTCGTTCTGCATCCAGCTCAGTCGGTTCAAGTTCAGCAGTGGGTTCATGTCCAGGCTCCATTTCCTGTTCTGAAGCAACAGTTTCTTCCTTAAAACTCTGTGAATGTTGGCCAGACAGAGCCTCAGGCTTACGAACAATGGTAGATGCAGGAAGAGGTATGTTAATCACAGTTGAGATTCTGGTAGTACAGGAGCTGGAGTAATCAGGTAAGTCAGGTAAGAACAGTTCTTGATCTTCAGGGTCTGAAAGGTCTGAGGTTTTTGGAGTCACTAGGGGTGCCATCACTGATTTTGGCTTTAACTGTTCTGGTTTGGAGGCTGGTGAAAGGTAGCCACAAGGTAGCAGCAGTTCACGGTGGAGGGTCCTAATGGGACAATCTTTGCCTTCTGGTTTAACTGTATATACTGGAAGAATGTCTGCTTTGTTCTGGATAATATACACATCTGGCTCCCACCAATCTGCAAACTTGTGTTTGCCTCGTAGTTTGACGTTTCTAACCAGAACTCTATCCCCAACTGAGAGGTCTGCAGCTGTGACATGCTTGTCAAATTTGAGTTTGTTCCTTGACATAACCTTCTCAGAGTTTTCAGTTGCAATCTTGTAACTTTCACTGAGGTGTGTGACTTAAGCTTTTCAACATACTGCAAATGAGATGTGGATGGGTTTTCAGTCACAGGCAGTCCAAAAGCTAAGTCAACTGGAAGGCGGGGTTAACGACCAAACATCAGTTCATATGGGGAGTACCCAATGATGTCATTTTGAGTACAATTTTAAGAGTGTACCAGCGACTTCACAAAATCTTTCCAATGAGGTTTATCCTCTTCTTGTAGAGTATCCAACATATTTAAAAGTGTTCGGTTGAATCGTTCCATAGGGTTGCCACAAGGATGGTAAGGTGTGGTCCTACTCTTGAGAATTCCAGTTATTTGAAAGAGCTCTTTGATGGTGTGCAATTCAAAATTGGGTCCTTGGTCGCTATGGAGACACTCTGGGATTCCATAGTGGACAAGGAAGTTGTCCCATAGTGCTTTTGGTACTATTTTGGCTTTTTGATTTGGGGTTGGCATTGCAACAGCATATTTTGTGAAGTGATCGGTTATTACAAGAACATGCTTAGTGTTGCTTCAGTCTGGTTCTATTGAGAGAAAGTCCATACAGACCAGTTCGAGTGGTCTTGAAGTTTTAATGCTGACAAAGTGTTAAGCTTTCTCAGGCTGTGCTTTCCTTTGTATGCATCTCTCATAGTTCTTGACTTTTTTGCAAACATCAACTGCCATTTGTGGCCAGAAGAAACGTGATCTGACAAGGTCCAGTGCTCTCTCTGTATCCAAATTGCCCATTTGGTCATGACGCTGGTTGAGGACCTCAGGCTGACACTCCTCTGGAAGGACGAGATGGTAAGTAAGCTCACCTCCAGTATTCCTCCTCCTAACGAGAACATTATTATGGAGCTCCAGACGTGTAAGCTCTGGCAAGCGTAATGGCAGATTTGGGAGCTGTTCTCTTAGAGATGGAGGTGGACTTTCTCCTCGTTCCAATTGAGCAACAATGTGCTGAATGACCTGATCGGCTCGTTGTTTGGCAGCAATTTCATCAGCAGAGAAAGATGGTATGACAGGTGAAGGGAACTTAACAAAACTGTCTGATAGGCTATCAGTGTTAGTAGAGAGCATTTGCACAAGAACAGCAACTTGGTCCAGGTTGGGTGAGCTGTACACTAGTTGTCTGTAACATATTGCTTGGACTGAGTAACGGTCAATCGAAATAGAAGATGGATGTTCAAGGTGTTGCACAGTGAATTTCTATATTCTTTCTCTTTCCTAGACAAAACATCCTCCATCTGTTCAACATGAGGTCGCCAAGAGAGTCCGTCGGCATCAGCATTAAACCTGCCAGCCCGGTAGATGATTTTAAAGCTGCACTATGTAACTTTGTAATGCAGTCTGTAACTTTTCTAACAATATATTTTTAACATATTTCTTCACTCTGTCACTATCTACTGACAGACTGATGTTAGACAAAGTAATCTCTGAAAAAAACTATAGTCCCCTTGCTTCTCTATCAGCATTTATAAAAACACTAAAAACACAGAGTGACCCGCCATTAACCAGCCAATAAAAACAGAGTTTGTAACCAGCCAATAAAAACAGAGCTTGAATTTGAATCAGCCAATAAAAACAGAGCTTGAATTTGAATTTCAGCAGGGCCAGGGGGAGCAGAGCCATATATGGCTCTGAGGGGGAGGGATCACACTGCAAAAACGTAAAATCTTACCAAGTCAAATTTTCTAATTTCAAGTCAAAACCTCTTATCACACTTAATATAAGTCAAAAACATATTTCTAAGTAAGACATAACAACTTGTTTTGAGACAATGCATCTTGAAAATCTTGATAAGGCAAAAAGTCTTGAAAATATCTTGTTTTGAGTCATTTCTTATTTGAAACAAGCTTTTTTGACATTTCATTAACATTTGCAGTTGTCGTGAGGTTTGTAAAATGTGAAAAATCTTGTTTCAAGATAACAAACTAACTTGAATTAGACAAATCTGTTTCTTTGATCAGCATGCCCACTCAAAGTATTAATCATTCTATTTTTTATACAGGTTCTGTTTAACTTTGAACAGACTCCATTGTCCTAATACAATTTCTTTAAACCAATAGTTCATTAACATTTTCTACATTGTATTTTTTTCCAAGGCTGAATACTACATAAACATACCTACTGTGCAGTTTATATTAAATAGACAAATAATGCAGGTTCATTTCACATATTTATTTTAACATATAATTTAACATATAATTGAGTTTAATAAAATAAATGTGGTTAGGAGAGATTAAGCGGCCGTGGGGCGGCCGTGGCGTAGTGGTAATGGCAGTCGTCCCCAATCGGAAGGTTGGAGGTTCGAATCCTGGTTCCCCATGTGTCGTTGTGTCCCCGGGCAAGACACTTAACCCCGAGTTGCTCCCGGTAGGACTGGATGGCGCCTTGCATGGGTCTGCCGCTACCGGTGTATGAATGTGTGTATGAATGGGTGGATGGTTGGTATTGTAAAGAGCTTTGGGGCCCCTCATAGGGGGCTGGAAAACGCTACATAAATAAGCTCCATTTACTATAAACATATTTTTCTACGTTTGGGACAAGGGGAAAAAATATAGTAAAAAAGGGATCCTTCGCACTCCTTCCCACACCTTCCCACACCTTTGCACTCCTTCGCACTCCTTCCCACATCTTCCCACACCTTCCCACACCTTGGCACTCCTTCGCACTCCTTGGCACTGGCACTCCTTAGTTATTAGTTATTTAGTACACAAAGAATGGGATTAACAATAACATTTTTATGGGTACCAGCACACATTGGGATAAAAGGAAATGAGACAGCAGATATGGCAAAGAAGGCAACTCAAACTCAGATCAACTTCACAGTAAAAACAAGTAAATCAGAGGCAAAAAGTATCATTAAACAAAGACTGAAGAAAGAATGGCAGAAAAGATGGGATGAAGAAAGTAAAGGAAGATGGTTTTATGGGATCAAAATGACAGTAGGTGAAACACGAACTGGAAGAAGGAGCAGAAAAGAGGAAAGATTAATAACAAGACTAAGATTTGAACACACAGGACTTAATTATTCATTATTTCAAATAAAGAAACACAATACAGGCAAATGTGAGCACTGTGGACAAGATGAAACATTGCAACATGTTCTACAGGAATGTCAAAACTATGATCAAGACCGTGAATATATGAAGAGAGAATTTGAAGAGATAAAAGAAAAGTTTAACATAATAGCTGCACTACAACATAACTTAGAGAGTAATGTTACGAAACCTTATTTTTTTTTTATTTTTATTTTTTTTATTTTAGTCCAATAAACTTCCTACATCTTCAACCTATTCCTCACATTCTTGACAGAACGGCAGCAATTACATTATCTTTCCCCAACTGCACCTTTTCTAGAAACAGCTTTTTGATCCAAAAGTTTTTTCTTCTTTCTTTGGACTTGTTGTAACTGACCATTAGCCAGAGTGCAAGCTGCTTTCAAGCGCTCCTTAAACTCAGAAACGTACCCCAAAACGTTTCTGTTAGGTTCTTCAGTCAGAAATTTCTCTTTTACCAACTTCAAGGGACCCCTCACTTCATGTCCATAGACCAACTCAAACGGACTAAAACCTGTAGATTCACAGACAGAGTCACGGATAGCAAACAAAAGAAATTGCACACTCTTGTCCCACTCCCCAGGCTGATCCACACAGTAGGTCCTGATCATGGCCTTAAGAGTCTGATGGTATCGTTCCAGGGCTCCCTGTGACGGTGGATGGTACGCAGATGACTTAAAGTGCTCAATCCCTAACTCTTTCATCACCGCTTGAAAAACTCCGGCCATAAAGTTAGAGCCCTGATCGGACTGGATCTCTCTAGGAAGCCCGAACTGAGTAAAAAACTTAAGAAGGCAATCTAAGATTGTCTTTGAACAAATGTTACGCAAAGCAAAAGCTTCCACATAACGTGTAGCAACATCCATAACTGTCAACAGATATAAGTGTCCACGCTTAGTCTTTGGTAAGGGGCCCACACAATCTATTAGAACACGACTGAATGGTTCTCCAACCACTGGAATAGGAATTAGATTTCTCACAGTTTCTGGAGGTTCTTCCTGATTAACCTGAGACTGAGAACGCGTGACAACACAGGTAGGAAAGACTCCAGGAAATTCCTGCTTCAGTGCCTCAGTCTTAGAAGAATATATGGGAGAATGTACAACCATAGGGGCAACATGAACCTTTTCACCTGCCAAATCATTCCCCAGTATAAATGTGACACCCGGAATGGGTAAACTGGACACCACCCCAACTTTAACCACTCCTGTCACTAAAGATGACTGTAAATAAACTTCATGCAGAGGGACATAATTAAATTCAGCAACATCATTGTTCACTCCTTGAATAAGTGTACACATATTCAGTGAGCTAGAAGGAGGAAGAGTTGTATCCTTCACCACCCAAAGTGACTGAGCAGCGCCCGTATCTCGCAGAATAACTACAGGATAACCATTTCCATCAACAGATACAACCCCAGAAGAAAGAAAATCTTTATACAAATCCAACACAGCACTGTTTGAGCACTCACCAGCATTCTTTGACCTGTCTGCCACTAGTAAACCAGGTTTAGGAGTATTTTCCTTATTTTGTTTACTCGCCAAAGCCCAACACTCAGTTTTCTTGTGCCCCTTTTTACCACAATAGTAGCACACCAAGGCGTCTGAATGCATACCACCCTGTCGCTGTGTCATGCTCTGTGATGTCTCGAATCCTCCTCTCACTAAACACTGATGAGTGAGTTCAAAATCATCAGCCATAACTGCAGCTTTCTTAATGTCGTCGACCTTTTGATCCTCTAGGTAATTTCTTACCTCAAAAGAAACACTATTTTTAAAATCTTCTAAGAGAATAAGCCGTTTCAATTTCTCATAGTCCTGACCGACATTCTTTGACCGCACCCATCTGTCAAATGCTATCTCCTTCTCCCTAGCATATTCAATGTAAGTATGAGTCTCAGTTTTTACCAGGTTACGAAAACGCTGTCGATAAACCTCTGGAGACAGTTGGTAAGCAGCCAGAACAGTGGATTTTAAATCCTCATAAGATGAGGATTTCTCTGCATCAAGTGCAGCATAAACCTCCTGAGCTCTGCCAGTAAACACACTCTGTACCAGAAGAGACCATTTATTCTCAGGCCACTTTAGAGATTTTGCAATCTTTTCAAAGGACAGAAAAAAAACGTCTACTTCAGTTTCACAAAACTGAGGAACTAATCTGATGTTTTTACTTAGATCAAAACCTCTTTCTGCTCCCATAGCTGCAATTTTCAGTTTTTCTACTTCCAGCTTTTGTTGTTCGTTCTCTAGTTGTTTATGTTTGTAGTCAAACTCCAGCCTCATTCGTTCTCTGTCTAACTGAAGCGTGGCAGCTTCCTGTGCTGCTTTCTGCCTGATGCGTTCTTTTTCTAATTCTAACTGAGCAAACTGTAACTCTAAAACGTTGGGGTGTGTTTCCGGAAGACTTTCAGGGGAAATCTTATTTATTAATGCTTCAATTAAGTCAACCTTTTTAGTACCAGGTGGACACTGCACCTTCAAGTGTTCTGCTATTTTGAACAGTTCTACTTTTTTTAGTTGATACCAGTCTCTCATTTTCAAAATCCGACCCTCCTCTAGGAATTCTTCAATTTTAAATTCCTCCATAACTTCACACTAATTTTAACTACTGATAAAGGAATCAACGAAACACCAATATAATTTAAATGGTAGCTTAAAGTCAAAAGGATGTTCCGTGATCCCGGACGAGCCCCCACTTGTTACGAAACCACTCCTCTCCCAGCTCGTTCTTATCTTAATGGAGAGTAGTGGTCGCAACTAAAAGTGTGTGATAAGAAAAAAAAGAAACAAAAAGAAACAAAACTGGCACCAGAGACAGAACACACAGTGAGGTGGGGCTTACCTTTGATGTCCGATTAGAGTCTCAATCAGCTGACATCCTGGAGGGGCGAGCCCGCACGGTCCTTCATCCGTCACTTGTTCAATAGTTGTTTTTATTTGTTTTCCTTTATAGTTTTCCTCTTTTTTCTTAAAAGCGCACCACTTGTGTTTTCATCTGTGGTTGTTGTCAACAGGCGTGTTAACTTCCCCGGTGCATTTAATCCGTTAGCGTCCAGCCGGTTCATCCAAAACAAACCCGGCCAAAAACCATCCGACGCTCCCTCTGAGTTCCGTCCCGAGGTGAATGCTCTGCTTCTCTCCCCAGAGCCTTCCGCACCGTCCTTTAAGATATTTTCCTCTTCACCAAAACTCCACTGCTGCAGTAGCGTCCAACACGCCACTCCATCAGTCACAATCACCACCCAGGTGTGCTACCAGCGCAGCTAAAAACACTTAGACTGGCTGAGCCCCGCCCCCCTCCACCAGTGAACCGTCAAAGGTGCCAAAAATAATAATAATAAACAAACAAAAGACAAAACAAAGTGACCACGTAACAGTAAACATATCCAAATTATAATTAGATATTTTAAGAAAACAAAGTTGTTTAATAGAATTTGAAATACATATAGTTTAATCAGGCGTACACATAGAATTATCCCATGAAGAACCACACTCCATACCAGTGGTGGCGGTAATGCACACCTAAAGTGTTTTGCCAACCGCCATTAAACCCCATGAAGAAGAAGAAGAAGAAGAACGGTGTGCGCATGCGTGAAGTAATTCGTAATCTTCTTTGCGCGGGCTCAGCAACAACAGTAAGTAAAGTTTTGTAAATCACATTAGTTAATAAACCCGTGACAAACTTTGAACGATTATTTTGGGGCGTACAGTCAACAGCAGAATTTACCAACGGCTTACTAGCTGTGCCGATATTTTCGAGCTGTACATTTCGAGCCGATTTTTTCGAGATAGCTAGCTCGGACTGCAAGCTACCGTCCGAGCTAGCTACACAGTAGCCGTGCGGAGCCAGTAACAGTCTCATTGATTAAAATGAGTGCGTATTTGCTGCGGAGGTCGGACAGGAGCGAACGCATGTAGGGGGCTAGCAGTGTTAGCGCGGGCTAGCTAGCTAGCTAACCCGCGCTAACACTGGACTGTTGTGATGGTATGCTAAATGAGGTGGTTGGAAAAAAAAGAGCTGGAGTTTAATGTTTTTGTCTGCTCTGTTAGGCCATGAAGAGTCCTAAACTCTTAGAGAGGTGCTCAAAAGGAGAGAGAGAGTATTTGTATAAAAAAGAATTTATTATGACAGGCATAATGATTAATCAGCGTACAGACATAAAATACATTTATATGCATACAGTGGCCTCTCTTCTGACTAAGATATGGTGTTCTGGTGTGCGTTATCTCTGTAGATGGATGTGCGAGCAGAGTCTTAAATCAGTAAAACTGTTTTCTAGATGTGAACTCTAAGTGTATTAGCCTTTAAGTAATAATGTAGTCTATCATAATAGTATATATATTATGTGTGATGTGTTCTGGTTATCGAGCACAATGTATTGTTGTCTGTGGACCAGCGGCAGTAACTATGTTACCTGCACTGGATGAAGAGAAACTACTTGATTAAGTTATGATTATATGAAAAATGGGCTCCTAAGCTAACTAAACAGTAACATTTCCTGAGCATATAAAATCAGTAAACGGTGTATAAAACAGTGTCATAACTCTTCAGCCACTAAGCCTAAAATGTCTCAGAAATATGTTTAACATTAAACGATAAAACTTAATTATCCCCTATACATGTACTGCCCATCATTAATGACTTTTTTTAATCATGTGCTTAAAAAAAAACATTTCCCCCTCTTATATCTGTCAGCATTGGCTGTGGTCACACAAAGATAAATGTTAATGTTACATGAACTAAGCAGAGGGGTATTAATCTACTGCTGATGGAGAATGTGCAGAGGCCCCAAACACACCTGCTTCATGGGTATTTGTCTAAACAAGAATGTTCAATGTCTCTGTTGGTGGTATATTGACATACTTTCCATCCACAAACTTTTAAAATAAGGTTGAGATTTCACATTCCTCTCCTTGCTCTTTTCCACAGATTTGGAAAAACACGATCCAAGTCGCCTTCAGTGGTGAGTTGTCTCCAAACCTAACCCAGCCATCCATGGACACCGGCTACCAAAAGATGCCAGTTCCCTGTTAGGAAATCCCAGTGAAATAGACGTCACAGATCTATGTGGTGGCCAGTTCCTCTACTTTTTCATTCATTCAACCTTTATTTAGTCAGGTAAATCTCATTGAGCCTCGAGGGCTCATTTACAAAAGCGACCTGCTACAAACTAAAGAATGATGAACAGCAATGGTAGAATTTCCTTAAACAACAAACAACAGAAAAAAGAAAAAAAATGTAGGAGAGAAATAGAAAGTGAAATGCAAAGTATCAAAACTTTGGTGTGGAGACAGGACTTCTGAAAATGTGCTCACATTATCCCAATTTTTTTTTCAACAGAAAATGAGATACAGCTAAATTTCAATGTAGATGGTGTACCATTATTTAAATCATCAAATGTACAAATTTTGCCCATTCTCTGCAGTGTGAAAAAGTTAGAGCCGTTTATTGTTGCATTAATTTGTGGAACTGCAAAGCCAAACAGTGAGCCAAAGCCAGGCAGCATCAGGCCTCAGAGTAAAAAACCTTGGCCTTATCGGAAAAGCAAGACAAAACCGAGCCTAAGCTGTCCCAGGCTCTCTCAGAGCTGCAAACTCAAGAACTCCCAGAAAACCTCTTCTGCAATAATGATGAATCAACCTGAAGGTGGTACCGTTTGCATCAGACATTAGAACGTAACCAACTTTGTTAT
>JBBPBX010016094.1:31101-43730 GCA_038048925.1 Garcialebias charrua | reverse complement strand
GTGTAACCGTCAATTTATTTTGATTTTAAGCATATTGAACAGTTCCAAATTTCTCTGATGCTTATATTTGAATAAATGAACAACAAACTTTGTACAACAGCTGGCTTTGTATTAAAAACATGTTATATAATTTATAAAACAGTATCAAAGAAAAGCACTGCACACCAATAGATTGTTACAGAAGTGTTTAACTGTCGTTTAACGTATCAATGACATGTACCTAATGGTATGTCATGTACCATTGGGCACTTTTAAGTGGGTATACTGAATTTCTTAAGTTTTTCTAGTGGGTATACTCCATATACCCGAGTATCACGTAGACTACACCACTGTTGTAAACACACTTGTGATTGTTGAGTCAACCACTGGTGGAAATTAAATATTTTGGCACGTCTTCACTATTGCTGAACATTCTGGTTTGTTTGATCCACTACCACATTAAAGGTAAATATCTGAGAAATGGTCCGATTCAGACAAATTGTGCTGATGTTTAAAACATTGCTGTCCATTACTAATCCAAAGTGAACAATCTGACAGAAAAGCAAAGAGCTGCACAAACAGAGCAGGTGAAGAGACAGCTAAGGTGCAGTCATTGTGGCGTACACCAACTCAAGTATAAGAACAGGAGCTGAACTTCACATCTGCAACAGTGCATAATTATCAGTGTCTGTTATCAGCATTTTCCAGTTCTCCAAGTACAGTCGTGCATAGTTTAGATTTTATCAGCTTAAATGCAAACTGGTTTAAACTTGATTGTACACAACAGGTTTTTAAGAATATGGTGGCAAGCGATTGGTGTGGTTTGTTTTCCTTAAAAGGTACATATAAATTTGCAATACAGCAAGAAATAGGATTCAGAAATGCTATAGAACATTAGAAACAGCTGACCTTTCCTGAAGTTCAATATAACTGTCAGTATAACACCTGTGCCTGACCGGTCATATCGTCTGCAGCTTGGATATGGTTCTCAACTAGAGGTGGGTGTAATGCACCCTCCAGGTCAGGAGGGAGGCTAGATGTTTTCAGACATGTTTGCCCCAGATGGAGACATTTTAGTATCTGGGAGTTTTGTTCATAAGTGATGGTAGGATGGAGTGGAAGATGGATCAGGAATTGAGGGCATTGCTTCGGTCCATTGTAGTGAATGTCACAAAAGGCTGGTGCTGGGGAACCCAGTGGTGCAGGCAAGCAGGCGAGGACTCAGGATAATGAAAAATAAAGAATTTGTTAACAAAGCAAAAGAGCTGACAGGGCAGCAAAATAAACATGGTTAAACAGGAGGTACTTACATAACGGACAGATCATCATGGACATAAGACAATGCCAGGACAAAGCATTAACACAGAGACACAGACTATATACAGCGCCTAACGAGACAAAATACCTGCAAGGACATGCAGCTGAAACACATCAGGGGAAACGATAAAATGGGAAAACAGGGTGTGCAGGAACAGAGACACAACACCAGATGGAGGCATACTGGGAAAACACAAACCCTATAAAAAACAAACTGAGGATCAGGGGAACACAGACATAAACACAACACCAGGGACAAACCACAACCAGTGAAGAGTTGGGTCGAAAGGCAAAGCTCTCAGTTTACTGGTATGTCTACGTTTCGATCACCTGTCATGACCGAAAGAACAAGATCCCAGACGTAAGCCGCCAAAATGATCTTCCTTCATGGGTGGATGTCGCTCAGCCTTAAGGAGGAGCTCTGTCGTCCTGCTTGGCGTAGGGCCATTGCTTCTTTGCATTGAAAGGAGTCAGCTGAGTTGGTTCAGCCGTGTGTCCTGAACGCCTCTTTTTGGAGGTTTTCCAGGTGTGTCTCACCGGAACGAGGCCCAGGGACAGAACCAGAATTCTCTGGATGGACTGTGCATCCTCTCAGGGCTGAGAACACAATACAACCGTCACACCATCAGCATTTTCTATTACCTTTTTAAACAGTACAGTACATTGAATCCATAATTTGGTTAAGAAAACAAACATGTTAACAAAAGGGGAGTACAAACCTAAAAATAAACAGAGAAACTAACAAAAAAAAACAAAAAACATAAGACTTAAATCCTGACGAGGGCTTTTTGACTGTGAAATGATCTTGTTGCTTGTGTTGCTCTTTTTTTTTTATGCGACCATTGTTATGCAGACACAATGTTCCTCTGGTCATCTGGAACCAAACAAATAAAAAAATCAGATGTAGTTCTTATTACCGTTCTGTACGGGTAGTTACAGTTAAACCCTCTGAACTATTTAGTCTGTAAACACCTGTTACCTAAACAAGAACCAGTGCCAAGATCTGCATACACTTAAAATAATTAATAAATGCTAGCATTTTTTTGTTTGTTTGTTTGTTTGTTTTTGTTTAAAACAAGCTCAAATGAAAAATGGTAGCAATACTGGGTTCTAGCCATGTGTTCTGTTGCAGCAAAGGTTTTTCCAGAGGTGAGGTGTGCATTTTCCTGTAAAAGTTTTTTTTTTCTTCTTCTAGATTTTAACTGTCAACCATATAGAAGCAAAAAACAACAACATGTTTTTTAAAAAAGATCAACAGAAAAAAAAAAAGAAAGAACTCAGTCCATGTTGTGGAAAGAAAATAACTCAGTTATGTAGAACAAGACGCAGATATTTGCTAAACACAAAAGGATCTTGACAGCACCTGCCCATACAATGGCACTGACGTATTGAACTTATTTTTGTCTCGCTTCTTTTGTTCTTTCCCCTTAACCCATGCGCTCAAGAACAAACTGCCAAAACTACAGTGGCATACAAAAATCAAAATGGAGATCAAACAGCTTAAATACAAAAAAGCTTGAAACAACGCAAACAATGAAGACAGATTGCATCTATCTTCACGTGGCACAGAACTGACCTTAAACGTATCTGCGTCCGATCAGTGCGTGTATTCTGATTCATTTAAACTAAAGTACATCACGTGACTGAGTAAGCAGAGCTGGTGAATCTGGTTCCTTTGGTGGATTAGGGTTAATCTGAATCACTCACTAAAGTAAGTAAACCAAACAAAATTAAAGGTCACCAGCACAAAACAGCATCTATTCTATTTAGAAGTTTGAAAATGCCAAGAGGATGGGAAATAAAACCAATGTACATCATCATAGCAGGACAAACAATCTGTGAACAAGCCAAAAGCTGCACAAGTCAAACTATTGCATAAACAGCCACAAGTACATAATTCACACAAATGGGCCCTTTTTGACCTGTGAACTATGTTTCTTCAAGCTTTTTCAGCATATTTCATTACATGCATACTACAGTCAGGTTCATGTCTTTACATTGACAGGTGATTTTATTTATAAACTATAAATGTGAAGAGATAGTGTTGTCCTGCTAAGTGCTGAGCTCCAGAGAAAAGACTTCAAGGATTCAAGGTTCTTTATTTGTCATACGCACCACATGTGATGCATGAAGTGGAACAAAATTGTGTACACAGGGTCCCAGCTACATCCAACAAAAGTACAAAGTGTAAAAGAAAAACAGTAATAAGATCTAAGATATGAACTAAGAAAAAAGTTAACTAAAAATACACTAAGCACTATAGTCGCATAAAAACAATACGCCGAACAGCAGCACGAACATGAGTCTGTGTGAGCAGATGAGTACGAATGAACACAGCAACATGATGTGATTTATTCACTGTGATTATCCTGGTTAGACATTCATGAGTCTGACAGTCTCAGGGTGGAAGCTGTTCCTCAGTCTAGTGGTTCTACACTTAATGCTCCTCAACCTCCTTCCTGAGGGGAGCGGGGCGAAAAGCGTGTGTGCTGGGTGAGTGGGGTCCTTCATGATGCAGGTGGCTCTCTTCTTGCATCTGGAGGTGTATATGTTTGTAATGGTGGGGAGGGATTGACCTTGACATTGATTACTTTTTTTTGTTCCAAAATATACATTTACACGTCACCCTTTTCAGTTTTTTTTATCAGCCTGGTGTATGATGTATATGAATGGTGCTTCTTAGCATGATGTTGGCTTGTGTCATCTCAAAGTTAGACCAGAGAACAAAATTCTACTTTTAACTTCAGGTGATAATTAGCTTCCTCCATGATTTACTGTAATATCAGATGACATTTGAACGAGCCGTACTGACTCACTGTTATGGTCATTCATTCCACCCGCATTGTTTTGTCATGCCCTTACTTTTCTCTGCCAGTGACCTGTTCAGTTCCTTATACATATCTTCCAATCTTTCCATAATATCAGTTTAGTGTCTCCTAGTCCAATATGAACTCAACAGATCATACATCATATACTGTACTGTTTTATACGTTTTGTCACATTTTTAATACAAAGCCGTGGCGTAGTGGTAAGGGCAGTCGTCTCCCGATCGGAAAGTTGGCGGTTCGACTCCCGGGACCCGCACCATGTGTCGTTGTGTCCTTGGGCAAGACACTTAACCCCGAGTTGCTCCCGGTAGGACTGGAAAGCACCTTGCATGGTAGTCTGCCGCCACCGGTTTATGAATGTGTGTAGCATTCAATATATGTGTAGCACTTTGAGATTTTCAGTAATGAAAAGTGCGTTATAAATTGAATTAATTATTATTATATAAAGCCAACTGTTGTGCAAAGTTTGTTGTACATTTATTCAGATATAAGCAACAGAGAAATTTGGAACTGTTCAATATGCTTAAAAATCAAAATAAAAAAGCAATTAAATTGTACTAACTGGTGCACTTTGGTTTCTATGCACACTATATCCACTACAAAAATGCAGACTACACCACTGTCTCCTCCTACATGTCACTGCATGAGTGTGTGGCTATAGCGTGCGCTCTCAGGACATTATTACATGCAGTGTCCCCTCAGTGCAGACTGAAGCAAGCAAAAGGGCCTTCTCCTACTCCGCTCCTGTTTCATGGAATATCTTGCAAAATGATCTGAAGCTCTCGACCTTGACCTCTCTAAGTGGCTTCAAACATCTGCTAAGTTCCTGGCAAGAACCGACGCAGACATGTTCCTGTTTTTAGTTTTCTACACCACCTTACAACCTAGCTGTTTTAGTTATTTTGTTTGTTTTTTAACACCATTTTCTTTTATTTGTTCTTCTCAATTTGTATGTTTTTATGATTGTCCACTCACTCTTTGTTATTTTCCCACCCACATTTTGATGTTGGCGGTCCAGGGAATCGAACCGACAATCTTCCGATCACAGGCTAGCCTTCTATATAAACTGTGCTAGTTTGGATTTTAGTATAACTCTGAATTATCATAGACTTTTTTTTTTTTTTACACAGAATCATAAAACATCTTTAATTTTTGCTTGGTTGACATTTGTTGGGAACACTGTCAGTGTGTATCAACTGCTTTCTTACTTTTGCAATAAAGCACATGACACAATTTTATTTTCTTCTGTTAAATTTTGTTGTGAGAAGCACATTTATCCACAGTCACTGGGGAAAGAAAGTCAACCCTTATTTAGTTCTAGAGTTTCACATATCAAGACATAATGACAAATATCTGGTCTTTATCGGGTACAAACATTCACTATTCAAATCCCACAGATGTGGTGGACATCAGCATACCGTTTGTTTATTTTGGCTTCATTTTTGGTTAGTAAATGATGACAATAATTTTAGTACCGGATAAAGTGTAGGTCACTTGTAATATGCCCTAAAAACTCCAGAGTGGGGGAAAAAAACAGTTTCCTGGTGCTAAGATGGCCTGGGGCACACCCTCTCCTCCAGGGCCCACCCTCTCCCTCGTCAACTCCTCTGAGACAGTCATGTCAAAGTGATTCAAAACACTAAAGTTCATGCTCAATCATCCAGGTATAAAATCCAACAATGTTCAGTCAGGTCATCAAAAAATAAACCATCCAGGTGACTTGACTGAACATGGTTGGATTTTATACCTGGATTATTGAACATGAACTTTGGTGTTTTGAACATTTTATAATATTTCTCTCGTGATTTTCTGATGGAGATTATTCAGTAGAATATGCATGACACAACAAGCCGATCTAATAATAAAGAATAACCCCGGTGCACACAGGAAGGCTTGAAATAAATCGTAGGAACATCAGCGTTTGACAATATTTTATTAGTTTATGTCAGAACTCAGGTATAAATCTGTTAGCATCACAAATGTTTGTCAGTGGCATCTATACAAGGGAAACTTGAATTAGCAGACCAGTGATATGTGGGTGGCACTAGAATAGGATTTCATAACAAATTTAAAAAATATATATATATATCTGGTAATATTTTCTTTTGCGCATGATTTCAAATGTTTTCTGTTAGCTCCACTTGTCTAGTTTGATCATCGGTACATCTGAAAAACAGGTTCTGCTTTTGCTGTTGTGAATAAGATAATTATGGGTGGCGTAATTTTCATAAATTGGTTGTAGATTGTTCTCACTAAAGCAGGCTATGATTTAATGGGATGATTATTTTACAAAACCTAACAGATGTGTAGCTTCTTTAAAAAAAAACTGTAACAGCCCTGACCGCAGAGCTGAAACTGTCGTTGATCTTCTGTTCAGAGCCAGGATCTCAGAAAACAAGGCCACTTTTGAAAATGTAATAGTGTCAGGCTTAAAATAACAAAACATACAAAAATATGTAATAATAAGAGCTTAGATGAACCCATAATCCATTTGTCTAAAATTCCACCTGAATAAAATGAAATCAACATAATTACAGTACTGTAGTCGTGACAATCCTTCACATTGTTTCATAGATCTACACAAAACCTTTCAAAGTAAGAGCGTTGTCAGCTCTTTTACAGCCCTCTTGTTCTCAGCACTTGGCCTTCTTGACATAGCCGTCCACTACGCCAGGCATGATGCTCTCGTCCTCCTCCATGTCCTTCGTCACGCTCTTTCCGACCAGCTTGAAGATGTCCTCGGCTGGAATGCCAATGGGCTCGGCCGCCTTCACCCTTAACATGTTCAGAGTCAGGACTGTTCCTTTGGGGATGTTTTCTTTGGCCACCACTGACTTTCCCAGCTGGAAGCAAAAACAACGAGGACATTTCAGCTGAAATGTTCTCAGGCTAACTTGATGAAAAACATGAATTTCCGTTGGTGAACCTTGATATAATTCTTCAGCGAAGAGATTTTAACTAACCTTGACAAATAACGACTTCTCGGAGGGCAACATCTGCTTGATGCTACTTCCCATCGCCCTCTCCACGAGTCGAATGGAGCGAACCAGTTCGGCCAGTTCAGTAGGCTCCAGCGAGGCCGAGTGGTCACTTCCTTTCCACGTTTTGTCCAAAGTTACGTGACGCTCAACAACTTTTGCGCCCAAAGCCACGGCAGCCACCGAAATACTGATTCCCGTTTCGTGGCCAGAATACCCAATGGGAATGTCTGGAAACTCTTTCTGGTATTCCTGCAGAGAGCAAGTCAATGGTTAGAGTAAATAAGAATTATTCTTGGATGAAGGAGTTTTTGGAATCAGTTATGTAAGAGAAATCTGCTGAGATGGGACCGTGTGTACAACGAGTAGGAAAAGAGTTCAACACAAATCTCCACAGCAACTTTTTCTAATAAAGTTGGATGATTTATTTACCCTGATTACTCTGAGGTTGACTTCATCAGGATTCAAAGGGTAGGTGCTGGTGCACTGAAGAAAAACAAAGTTTTCATTGTGCTCTTTCACCGTCTTGTAGGCTTGACGCATCGTCTCCATGGATTGCATCCCACTGGACACCACCATGGGACGACCTGAAATGGACAAAAGTGGACAACCTGATAAATATTTGTGTAGTTACGCAGAACAGTAGATGCTAGAAGACACATATGGCGACCACTGTTGCTGTGACCACTGTCTCAGCAATACTTTTCAGGGAGTATTTAAGATGTTGGTTCCGCAAAAGAAGATTTCAAAGAACAAAAGACATTTTGCAATCATTTCTTTCTCTTTAAGTTGCCCTTTAATGCTATATTTGTGCGGCCGTGGTGCAGTGGTAATGGCAGTCGTCCCCCGATCCGAAGGTTCGAGGTTCGAATCCCGAGTTCCCACACCATGTGTCGTTGTGTCCCTGGGCAAGACACTTAACCCCGAGTTGCTCCTGGTAGGACTGGCTGGTGCCTTGCATGGCAGACTACCGCTGGTGTTTGAATGTGTGTATGAATGGGTGGATGGCTGGTGCTGTAAAGCGCTTTGGGGCCCCTCATAGGGGGCTGGAAGGCGCTATATAAGTACAGTATTTTCTGGACTATAGGTCGCACCTTTCTATAAGTCGCTTTGTCCAATTATTGTCAATAAATTGGACAAATTCATAAACTGGTTGCACCTTTATATAAGTCGCATCTATTATGCGTCACTGCTACGCGACGCGTCAGCGCGTCATTTGCCCTGCTGAAAATGACGACCACAGAAGCATGCACGGAAGGACTTTTCACAAGATTAACACGGTAAAAACAATTATTTGTCTGCTGAAAATTATAGCAAACATGTGTCTTAGCTTAAAGGTTCAGTCTGCAGTTTTTGGTAGAATGCATGCACTTAGGAAAATTTTGAACAGAGACACGTTTCTGGTCCCTCCCCACTCAGAGCCATATATGGCTCAGCTCGCTCTTGCTGTCGGTGAAATTCAGCTCTGCTTCCGAATGCTCCGCCTCCACTACATTTCCTGTCTGCAGCTGCGAATTTATGTGATTATTTGTTAATAAAACGTTCTAAAAAATTAAATAAAAACAGGGAGCGCTGGTCCAGCACACCAGAACACCAGGAAATCTGCAGAGCCGCGCGCAGCCACGTTGAACCAGAGTTTAATTCGCTCATGACAAATTCATTCATTTCCTCAATGTTTCTGTCATGACTCAGCGGAGGATGAAGCGATCACTTGACTTTTGGCAAAAAAACAAAAGAAAAGTCCAGATCAGGGATGAAGAAGGGGAATTTAATACATTTGTGTCACATACAAAACAGTTTTGCATCGCTTTGCAATTATTTCAACGAGAACCTGCGCGGCCGCTGCGGGCTGGGACGGGGGGGGCGTGGGTTAGGAGCGTGAGAAGTGAGAAGCTCTGTTTTTATTGGCTGGTTAAAAACTCTGTTTTTATTGGCTGGTTAACGGCGGGTCACTGTGGCTTTTTTGAAATTCTTATTTACCACCTGGAGAAGCAAGGGGACTATAGTTTTTTTTAGATTACTTTGCCTAACATCAGCCTGTCAGGAGATAGTGACAGAGTGAAGAAATGTGTTAAAAATATATTTTTAGACATCTTACAGACTGCACTACAGAACTGCAGACTGCAGCTTTAACCGTTCTTTAATAAATTCACGTAATGGTCAAATCTGCTGGATTTAAATTTTTTCGCATTGAAAAAGTACAAGGAAAAACAACGAAGCTAACCGTGACACATTTACGTCTATAAAACATTGAATTTTATCTCAAACATCTCATAAAGCTAATCAGTTAGTAAATATCCATCTAGTGATTATGTTCTGTAAGTTTGATCAAAATCTGTCCTGTGGTTCTTGACCTATTTTGCTAACAAACACTGAGCTAACAGCAAAGTAGCTAGTTCATACCTCCAGAGCAGGAGGCCGGGCTGCGACAGAGTGAATCCGACCAGAGGAGGCTCTCATCGGACACATAAGGTGGGAACGGTTGGTGTACCCTAGCGGACAAAGGTGGTACAGCACCCCTAGCGTTCGAAAGTGGTACTGCACATTTTTTGCCAAAATGGAAAAACGGTCATATCTGAGCCAAAAATTGGTCTAAAAATATGGGGGGGAAATCCATAAACAAGTCTCACCTCTCTATAAGTCGCAGGGCATGCAAATTAGGCAAAAAGGTGCCACTTATAGTCCGGAAAATACGGTAAGCTCCATATTTGTGTACAAAGTGTGGTGCATTAATGGTGGTTGTGGACCAGGAGGGAAAAAGTTTTATTTTAACGTTATGAAAGCAAGTCTTTATGCAGCTAAAGAGACGATCAGTGGAAAAAGTTTGGTTATGCTAGCTCACCTTTTTTGGCTGTTTGTGCCAAATAGGGGAAGTTGTTTGTGTCTGCGGACGCCACTTTGATGAAAGGCACGTTAATTGTGTCGAGAAAATCCACTGCCATCTAAAAGAAAAAACAGACAAGTTGCAGTTAAACCTCCCAGATACTCAACACAAGACAACCCTGATTTGTTTTTCTTCTTACCTCGTCCATCCCTGAAGCTGTGAAGAAGATCCCCACCTCAGCAGCATATCTCTGCAGCTCTCTGTACTGGTCATGGCTGAACTCCAGATGACGCTTGTGCTCGCCGTAAGTTTTTCCCCAGGAGTTTTTGGAGTTGTAAGGACGCTCCAAGGCTTTCTTATTGAACCTGTTCTCCAGCTCACTCTTCTGGAACTTGGCGCAGTCGGCACCGCAGCTCTGTGGAGGGCGGGAAAAAAATTATTGAATACTGTAAAAAAAACAAAAAAAATGGCTGCTCCTCTTCGCAGGGGTCGTCACGGAACTTGCACTGAAAATTTGCGCAGGATGCCCTTCCTGATTCAACCTGGGCTCGAACCCACAACCTTCGAATCACGAGACGTCAATTCTTGACATCCAAAACAGAAAAGAAGAAGGATTCAATTCAATTCAGTTTATTTATAAAGCGCCAAGTCACAACAGAAGTCATCTCAGGGCACTGAACAGAAACATTCATATTTAAAAACAATAATTTAACATTATTTATCTGAGGAGAAAACTGCTTTGAATTTAACTTCATCGCATAACTCTCATCTTCAGCAAGCATGAAGGTGACAGTGGAAAGGAAAAACTCTCTCATGAGGAAGAAACCTTTAGCAGAACCAGGCTCAGGACAAGCGACCATCTGCTTCGACCGGCTGGGTTTGAGAGGAACAGATACACAATGGCAGCTCAAGAATCACGTTAAAATAGAAATAGTATCAAATTAAAACTATTCAATTTTAGCAAATCATTTAAGGAAATTAGGTCAGTTTGTCCTCCATTAGTCGAAGTCTATGGCAGCATGACAAGCCAACCCTTACTATAGGATTTATGAAAAAGGAAAATCTTAATCCCAGTCTTAAAACTGGACAATGTGTCAGCCTCATGGACAGAAACTGGAAGTTGGTTCCACAAGAGAGGAGCCTGATAACTGAAAGATCTTCCTCCCATTCTGCTTTTGGAAACTCTAGGAACCACAAGTAAATCTGCAGTCTGAGAGTGAAGTGCTCTGTTAGGAAAATATGGAACAATAACATCTTGAGTATAAGATGGAGCTAGGCTGTTGAGAGCTTTGTATGTTAGAAGTAAGGTTTTGAATTCTATTCTGGACTTGACGAACAGTGGAGAGAAGCTAAAACTGGAGAAATACGATCTCTCACTCCAGTTAAGAATCTGGCATTTTGGATTGAATGAAGACTTTTTAAAGAAGTATTTGGGCACCCAGATAATAAACCATTGCGATAGTCCAGTCTAGACGTGACAAATGCATGAACAGTTTTTCTGCACAGTCTGACGTCTGCCACTAAAAATCTCGTGACGTCATCTGTCACGACCCGACGTTGTTGCGCGAGGGTTGAACCACAAAGATGCGCTCACCTAACCCAAACAGTGCACTAATCTAAAATAGCTAAGTCTGGGACCAGACTTGGCTATTTTAGATTTTTCTACCTGTATCATTGAGCATGCATCAGGGTTATAGTTGTAAAGTTTTTCATTAATTGTTCATTTTCAAAACACTCAGGATCCTGTGATTGTTAATTACCATCACTGTTCAAATGAGTGACAGTTAACGGTCACTCATTTGAACAGTTCACGCTCATTTATGGAATAGCGTAAATCATTTAAGATACACATAAAATAGCATGTAAAATATTTATAGTGAATATATAAATGGCTTTCAAGAACAACAGAGAAATTAAATCAACTCTGTTTGGATGTTTCTTCAACTTTCCATGAAGTGACCAATAACTTGGCATAATGCCATTGTTGCCGTTATATAAACCCCCCAGCTCATCATGGAAATGCACATTTATTTGTTGTATTTCATTGAAAGGGGAGCTGTTGTTAGAAAATGTTACATTTTTATTGTCAAACAGCAGCAGAGCCTGCTGAAAAACCTTCATAAACTCAGTGTTTTGTCTGCAAGGTTGTTAAAAAATAGCAGATGGGCAAAGGTCGTGGGTTCGATCTCCACTGTCTGCTGCATGACTCTGTCTGCACGTACAGTACTCCTTTTAATAGCAGCTAAAGGTAGGACGTGTTTGGTTTGTTTAAAATCTGCTTTAGACGTGAATTGACTTTTAGATTGAATTTAGCACATTTCTGGACGACTGCGGATATTTATTCATTAATTTTTTAATTAAATTTATTCATTTTACATTAAAACATAAAAAAATAAAGGAAAAAAATGTCATAAATATGTGAAAGAAAGAATATATCAAATGAAAGGTGGCAGAAAGAAGAAGAATTCTTATTATGTCTGCCCCTTTTTCCCCCAAAACAAAACAACTTCAAACAATCAATTCAAATAATAATCTTCCAGAAATAACAGATGAAAAGAGTACAGTAATTTTCACAATCAACGATAACTAGTACATTAGACGCTTAACTAAAGCTTTTTGTTAACAGTTTAGATTCGATAATTTTTTTGAATTTAATCACAGCGTTAATATCTTTAGCTGAAAGTTAGAAAGAACGAAAGCCTT
>JBBPBX010016094.1:6313-20586 GCA_038048925.1 Garcialebias charrua | reverse complement strand
ATAATCTCGTTTTCAACACATGTACTACATGCGGTGCAAATGACAATAAATTCTCTCTGACTCTGACTCTCTGACTCTGATATATATATATATATATATATATACATACACACATACAGTATATGTATATAATTTATTTTTTTACATGCTTAGATATTAACAACCTGTTAAAATACACCAAAAATGCAGGAAATCACATCTACTTTATTCAAAATTTTCTGGGGGGAGGACTCCCAGACACCTCCTGGCCCGCCTTCTATTTGCATTCCAGCATCAGGTCTGACTACTGCTGTTATGATTCTGTTCAGTTTTATGCAAAGAGTTTTCTGTAACAACTTGAAGTAACAACATATTTATGTTCATTATGTGAATAGGTGAAGTTTTAAAGTGGCTTTTGATATTAATTTCCCCAAAACTGTAATTTTTGGAAGTTGAAATTGAAAATTTTGTGTCTTGAATGAAAAATACTCCATGTTTAAAAGTATAAAAATTGTATACAGGTGGTCCCCGACTTACGAGCAAGTTCCGTTACGAGTATCTCGTAAGATGAAAATCTCGTACGTTGGAACACGTGTTCTCGTAAGTCCGGATTTTCGGTCGTAAGTCGGAAAATGTATGCTAGCGCTACTACGAACACTCGTTTTTCATCACAAATGTTCATGAACATGCTCAGAAACTTTTTTCCAAACGGTTAGCTAACACACTTTCATCTAAAAACGCATAAAAGTGCTGTATTTTTTGTATGTTCTTTACAAATTTACTGCTCGTTCGCCAGCTCGTAAGTCCGGAACCTCATAAGTAAGAGCGCTCGTAAGTCGGGGACTACCTGTAAACAGTAGAAAAGAACAGGTCGTATTTATGTTACACAAATAGTTCTATTGCATTAAAGCGACAAAGTGAATAAAATTATTTAATAAACACGAGGGTTATGAGGGGTCCCTTGAAACGTTTTCTCCCATAGGGGTCTGAACTCAAAAAGTTTGAGAACCCTGTTATAGACAACTTCCTTTAGTTTATTAATTTATACAGTTATACAACAACCTTTAGCGTTACGTCTGTCTTTTTTTCTAGGCCAAACCTAGAATTGGTAGTTATATTTATTGGAATTAAGCCAATTTAATTGACTGAGTAGAGCACATTTATAACTAGACTTACATTTTACTTGGTGACCAAACATGTTGAAACAATTTTCTTAAGAAATCTCATGCACATCACAACTCAACTTTTGAACCTCCAAATGTTACGTTTCAACAATTTCAGTTTTATTGTTTGACTGTCGACGTAGAGGTGCAGGACTGCAGCTTGGGGTCACTAAAGTGTTGCGTTTGTGAGAGCTTAGCTTTTGGTGATTGGCTGGAAAGTTTCTTAGGTTCTACAATCTCCCAAATAATTCCTTAATGATACGTTACACCACCTGTTTGGAGAAGACTAAATTTAGATTAATTAACCAAGAAGGTATACTTTTAAAATATGTTGCCAGATATCCCGCTCACCCACATATAGCTGAAACCCATGTCTTGCATACATCTGTGCGTTGTGGTTCTTGAAGCACTGACTCCAGCTGCAGTCCACTGTGAATCTTCCCCACATTTTGGAATGGGTTTTGTTTCACCATCCTCTCCAGGGTGCAGTTATCCCCATTGCTTTTACACTTTTTTTTTAACCACATCTTTCCCTTCACCTCTCTATTAATGTGCTTGGACAAAGCGCTCTGTGAACAGCCAGTCTCTTTTAGCAATGACCTTGTGTGTCTTGCCCTCCTTGCGCAAGGTGTCAATAGTCGTGTTTTGGACAACTGTCAAGTCAGCATTTCCCCCAGGATTGTGTAGCCTACAGAACGAGACGGACCATTTAAAGGCCTTTTTGAGTTAATTAGCTGATTAAAGTGTGGCATCAGGTGTCTTCAATATTGAACCCTTTCACAATATTCCAATTCCCTGAGATAATGAATTTGGGGTTTTCATTAGTTGTCAGTTATAATCAACGTTAAAATAAATGTTTGAAATACATCTGTGTGTATACAATATACAAGTTTCACTTTTTGAAAGGAATTACCCATTAAGAGCTACCGGTGTATGAGTGCGTGTATGAATGGGTGGATGATGGGGCTGGAAGGCACTATCCCACTGAGCAAGGTGACGTCTATACGACGTCTTTTTCAGGTCATTTCTGGACGTCGAAATCAGGTCCCTGGAAGGTCGAAAACGTTACGCCAGATGACGTCTTTTCCCGACGTCTAAAAGACGTCTATATTCCTGACGTCTAAAAGGCGTCTACATTAGACGTCTATATTCCTGACGTCTAAAAGGCGTCTACATTAGACGTCTATCTGACGTCAATAACTTACTGTATTTAGCTTATTCTAATTAGGCTATTATATTTAACTTATTTTAGTCACTTTACATGCTGCTTGTTCATGCTATGCATATAAAAAGTATAATGAATCTACTTTAAAATTGCGTTGAGGCAAACAAATCTAGGGAAATACTTTGACCATCCGCAGCTTTAAAATCCTACAAACAGTTGGATTAAGTTTTACAAATCACTCCATAAATTTTACCTTTATCCTGTTTATTTAACACAATTTAAAGGAACAGCATAACACATAAAATTGAGAATTCCACCTTTGGTAACTTAAAAAAAAAGCTTTACATTACGGAACTTATCAACTGGTGGCAACACAAAATACACAAACAAATCTATAAAAGTACACAGCTCACTTGGGTCTGTACTTCACATAATTTTTTTTTTTTAAATGCCTTCATTCTTTGGCCGTACTTCACATATTTTTTTTTTTAATGCCTTCATTCTTTGGCCGTACTTAACATAAACAATAATAATTTTTTAACATGCCTTCATTTTTGGTCTGTACTTAATTTTTTTTAACATGCCTTCATTTTTCTTTTTGATATAGCAGGCAGTAACAAGAGAAATAAAAAAGCTGTATAAAATTACAGTCCCCTCACCACAAAAATAATCTGTACAAAGTGTGCTGGTCATAATATTTTAAATAAGTTGTTTTATTTCAGGAATTCCATTCAAAAAGTGAAATATTCATTACACACAGACTGATATATTTCAAATGTTTATTTATTTTAATGTTGATGATTAAAACTGACAACCAATGACAACCCTAAATTCAGTATCTCAGAAAATTAGACTACTACTTGAGCTCAATAAAAATAAAGTATTTTTATAAATGTTGGCCAACTGAGATGTATGAACATGAAATGTACAATATGTACATCTTTCAATAGTTGGGGCTAAGGACCATGCTACCATGTTAATACTTTTCAGTTGGCCAACATCTATAAAAATCATTTTTTAATTGATCTCAAGTAATGTAATTTACTGATAATGAATTTGGAGTTTTCATTAGTTGTCAGTTATAATCATCAGCATTAAGATTATTTTTAAATATATCAGTCTGTGTGAATGAATATACAGTAATACTGTATAGAAGTTTTACTTTTTGAATGGAATTACTGAAATAAATAACTTTTTCACAATATTCTAATTTTATGCCCAGCACCGATTTGCATCTCCCCCCCCAAAAAGTGTTCCTCAGTTCTGTGTGAGCCCGTATCCTCCACTTCTATGTGGCACGTTTTAAATGTCCTGTGTGACCCTATGTCCTCCACCTCTTTGGGGTGCATTAAATGTCCAGTGTCCACTTCTTTGTGGTGCATTAAATGTCCAGTGTCCACTTCTTTGTGGTGCATTAAATGTCCAGTGTCCACTTCTTCGTGGTGCATTAAATGTCCAGTGTCCACTTCTTCGTGGTGCATTAAATGTACAGTGTGAAAGCCCCACCTCCACTTCTTTGTGGCACATTTTTTCATTCAACCTTTATTTATACAGGCTAGCCTCGTTGAGCCACGGGGACTCATTTACAAGAGAGACCTGTCTCACTCACACCCAAGGTCATAGAGTCCCCATCAGTCTAACATGCATGTTTTTGGACTGTTGGAGGAAACTGGAGCCCCCGGAGAAAACCCACGCATGCACGGAGAGAACATGCAAACTTCACCCAGAAAGGCCCCCGGACCGGGATTTGAACCGGGGACCTGCTCGCTGAGAGGCAGCAGCTCTACCAGTTGTGTTAATTGTCCAGTGTGAGCCCATGTCCTCCTTTGCATGTTTTAAATGCTCTGCAGCATGAGTCCTTATAAAATCCTTTGTTGCTGCAGAATCTCCATTCATGATTCCATCTGCATTTGCAAAAAAACAAACAAAAACAAAAAGTAATTAGCAATATGCAAGGGCAACCTGGAAAATGCACAGTGTCTTGCTGGGATCTCCCTGATTAATAAATAAATAAAAACATCCATCCCAGCAAATGTTGATAGGTGGCTTTGAGTTTTTGCCAATCACTTAGAACACTAGTTAACACACTAACACACATTTTTATTTATTAACCTTTATTTAAGCAGGCAAATCCCATAGAGATCACAGATCTTTTTTTCAAGGGAGGCCTGGACCTGAAGGCAGAACATGCATGTTTTGGATCTGTTGCAGGAAACCGGAGTACTCGGATAAAACCCACGCAAGCACGAGAAGAACATGCAAACTCCACAGAAACACTCCAGGTCCAACCGGGGATTGAACCCAGGACCTTCTTGATGTGAGACAATAGTGCTAACCACTGAGACATCGTGCTGCCAAATTTGAGTCAGAGTCAGAGAGAATTTATTGTCATTTGCACCGCATGTAGTACATGTGTTGAAAACGAGATTATGTACACAGGGTCCCAGTTACATCCAACAACAAATGCAAGAGAAAAACAATAATAACATCTAGGATTAACTAAGAGAGACATCAGCTAGTAATACACTAAGCCCTAATGTAGTAGAAAAACATCATTATAAACAGCAGCACGAACATGAGTCATTATGAGCAGATGGTCACAGATGAACGCAGCAACAAGAAACAGATCAGTATCAACATGATGTGACATTTTGCAGTGTTTATTCTTATTATTTATTTATTCATGAGTCTGACAGCCTCAGGGTAGAAGCTGTTCCTCAGTCTAGTGGTTCTACATTTGATGCTCCTCAACCTCCGTCCCGAGGGGAGTGGTGCAAAGAGTGAGTGTGCTGGGTGAGTGAGGTCTTTCATGATGCAGGTGGCTCTTTTTCTGCATCTGGAGGTGTAAATGTCTGTGATGGTGGGGAGACTGACTCCAACATTCTGTGCAGCCTTCACCACTCTCTGTAGAGCTTTCCTCTCTGCAACTGTGCAGCCTCCATGCCACACGTTGATGCTGGAGCACAGGATGCTCTCCACTGCACACCTGTAGAAGGAGGTGAGGACTGGGCTTCTCAGTTTGTAGCTGGAGACCACCTCCACCGCAGATCCACCTATATACAGTGGGGTGTGGGTGTGTTTGTTCCTTCTGAAGTCCACAATCATCTCCTTCGTCTTCTTCACATTCATGTGAAGGTTGTTCTCTTTGCACCAGCTCTCCAGATGTTCCACCTCCTGTCTGTAGCTGGATTCATCATTATCTGTGATGCATCCCACCACAGCTGTATCATCTGCAAACTTAACAATATGACAGCCTGGATGTGTGGCTGTACAATCATATGTGAGCAGAGTGAACAGAAGAGGGCTCAGCACACATCCTTGAGGAGAGCCAGTGCTGAGGGTGATGGTGGAGGAGGAGAAGTTGTGGATCTTCACGGACTGTGGTCTGTTTGTTAAGAAGTCTAGTACCCAGTTACAGATGGAGGGGCTTAGTCCAAGTGTGGATAGTTTGTCTATCAGAGTTTGGGGGATCATGGTGTTGAAGGCAGATGTGAAGTCCACAAAGAGCAGACGCACGTATGAGTCCTTCTGATCCAGGTGGGTGAGAGCAGTGTGGACCACAGAGGAGATGGCGTCCTCTGTTGATCGGTTCTTGCGGTATGCATATTGATGAGGGTCCTCGTTGATGTTGACGGTTGTCTTGATGTGGGACATGACCAGTTTCTCAAAACATTTAGCGACTATCGGGGTGAGAGCCACCGGTCTATAGTCATTCAGACCAGTCACTGTGGAGCTTTTTGGGACTGGGATGATGGTGGCAGTCTTCAGGCAGGTGGGAACTGACTCCACATCAGCACATCAGTTAAAAAATTGCTGCAAAACGCACTCGAGTTGCCAAACATTTTCATATCTATGAGGTGCCATTAGCAAAGTTACAAAAATCAACAGCAATATTTTAGTTTAGAGAAAACATTTTTTTCCAGTCAAATTTTAACCATGTTATTAATACACGTCGTTCTAAATTAAATATTTAATTTGATAGCTAAATATTTAGTTTACAAAACTAAATACTGAACTTGCAAGTAAAATATTTAGTTCAGATGGTTAGTGGGTGGGTGAGCGTGTGTTGATACATACCTATCAAGAAATTTGTAGACAAAGTCCTTGGTGTGCTTTCCTCCAATTCTGGAAATTTGCAGAACCTGTTGGAATAAATCCATGATATAGTTCACTGACACTTCCAAGTGTTTGGTTGTACGGTACTGCGTTATGCTCGGCTTTCCTCCAGACTTGTAAAACCTACCAGGGTAGCAAATTTGGAGTCACGAGGTGCTCCTCTCTCACAAAATCCTCCATGGTCTCTATCCTTTTTGGCACAGCTGAAGAGGTGGGATGTATACGGTGTAGGCGATCGCCGAGGTCAAAGAAGTTGAATACGCTGAAACACTGGGGGGAAAAATAAAACAAAAACACACATTTCTTGATTACAATGTTATCTCTCCAACAGCAAGGTGGCTGGTTGATCATTTTTTTCCAGTCATATTTTAACCATGTTATTAATACACGTCGTTCTAAATTAAATATTTAATTTGATAGCTAAATATTTAGTTTACAAAACTAAATACTGAACTTGCAAGTAAAATATTTAGTTCAGATGGTTAGTGGGTGGGTGAGCGTGTGTTGATACATACCTATCAAGAAATTTGTAGACAAAGTCCTTGGTGTGCTTTCCTCCAATTCTGGAAATTTGCAGAACCTGTTGGAATAAATCCATGATATAGTTCACTGACACTTCCAAGTGTTTGGTTGTACAGTACTGCGTTATGCTCGGCTTTCCTCCAGACTTGTAAAACCTACCAGGGTAGCAAATTTGGAGTCACGAGGTGCTCCTCTCTCACAAAATCCTCCATGGTCTCTATCCTTTTTGGCACAGGGTGGGAGAGGGATGTAGGGCTAGGCGATCGCCGAGGTCAATGAAGAAGTTGAATACGCTGAAACACTGGGGGGAAAAATAAAACAAAAACACACATGTCTTGATTACAATCTCTCCAACAGCAAGGTGGCTGATCATTTTTTTCCAAGTGTCTCACTGCTAACTGTTCAATACTTACCATCCTGAGGCAATGGGAATGCCCATCTTCCAATTTCTGATCTGGAAGTGGCATCGGTTTTCCATGAAAAAAATAATAAAATAAATTTTATTTTGCAAGGCCTGATAAAATAAACAATGGTTTAAAGTGTAATGTATACCGGTACTCACTGGGCGTTGACAGGTCCTTGGGTTGAGGCGCTGCACTTGCTGAGGACAAAAACAAAAGATTATTCAGCGATGCAAAATAATTAAGATGAAGCAAAAAGGTGCATTACCTGTGAAATGTCCTCTAGGACCAACGCTCCACAAATTTATTTATATATATATATATATATATATATATATATATATATATATATAAGAAAAAAAACACAGTTGTTTATAAACACAACTGGAGCGACAGAGATATTAGTCAGAATGTAGTTTACAGTACAGTACAGTACTCATCTAATTTTGCCTAGTCAAAGTAAAATTAGATAGAAGGAGACATTTTAAAGCTTTTTTTTATTTCATATTTACTCATTCATTTGTAACTGAAAAGCTTTGGTCTGAATTCAGGTCATCTGGACAGTTTTTTTCCTTCTATTTTTTAATGCTGAAACGTTTCACCTTCCAGCTGACCCCCGCCCAGTGTACACACACAAAAGGAAGAAAAAAAAGACACGGCATATTACCTAGTCATTCAGGAACGCGATGGCGTTGTAACACGCGGAGGAAGTAAGCACTGTAGTGAATACAGTTTTCCAAAAATGCTGCCCAAGCTGTACAGCAACGCTGGCCGCTCAGCACATGCGTGTTAATGGAGACGCGTGCAGGCCTCGATAGTCTCAAAGCAAAACAAAGAAACAAACAAAACTTGTAGCATACGGCTTACTTGGATAGAATTTATTTTCTAAACTGTACTGTTCGATTTTCCTTTACATCGTCTGCCGCAGTCGTAGACACAAGTTAGCTTACGTTAGCACAATGTAGCTTAGCTGTTAGCTACATGTACGTCGTGACCACAGAATTCAAGAGAACAAAGCTATAAAACAGAACTAATTACCTTCAACTTCTGAATGGATTGCAGCAAGTTTAGGGCAGGAGTTCCGTGACAAATGGACTGAACACAGTTTAGCTCCGTGATCACCGCAGCACAGACAGTAAACAACAACGGTTGAGATTCAAGCCAGGGCGGTTCAACAAGAGAGGCGTTGACTGGTTGGAACAGATCACGTGATACCTCCGCCAATCCAATCATAACGCTCGAGTTCCGAAGTTCTTCTTCTTGTTTTTTAATGGAAGAAAGCAAAAAAACACAAGTACTGCCACCTACTGAAATGAATGTGTGACCGCGACGTCGTGGAATAAATGAGGTTTCTTGTAAATGAGTCGATCGAATGAGATATAACCTGCCTAAAGGTTGAATAAACAAGAAAGTTCATACTCAATAATGAATGAATAACAACAACAACAACAATAATTATATTCTTCAAATAAATAATATACATTTGTAAAAAAGAAAAAAAGAATTGAGGAAATGCATTAAAATGTTATTAAAAAACAACAATCTTAATAAATCAATTGTCTAACTGCAAATTTATGGTCCTAAAAGTTTAACTCTGTGAACCAGGTCCAGATAATGTCCAAAACTGACGTTCATCCGACGTACAAATGCGGTCATAGTTAGACGTCCTAATTAGACCTTGTTTGCACGTCGGGGCGACGTCTAGAATTGGACTCTCAAACGACGGACAAGTCTAATTTGTAAAAAAAGAAAAAAAAATTGAGGAAATGCATTAAAATGTTATTAAAAAACAACATTCTTATTAAATCAATTGTCTAACTGCACTTTTATAGTCCTAAAAGTTTAACTATGTGAACATGGTCCAGATCACCTCCAAAACTGACGTTCATACGACGTACAAATGCGGTCATATTTAGACGTCAAAAATAGACCTTGTTTGCACGTCGGGGCGACGTCTAGAATTGGTCTTCGACCAACGGGCTCTATATAGACGTCACCTCGACGTCCCCTGGACGTCTACTGTTTAGTGGGATATAAGTAAGCTCCATTTACTAGTTACCTAAATAAATTCAACTTTTTCATGATATTCTAATTTTATGGCCAGCACCTGTATACATTTGCACCATGAGAGTTGCTTTTAATCTCATTGTACAAGAGTATAGTGACAATAAAAAGGCATTCATGGTTTCATGAAAGCCCCACCATGAACAAAGTTACCGTACATTAAAACCACCCACTGAAGAATGACAACACAAATAAATCTCATTTACTTTTTTTTACTGATATTGAAATCAAATGGACAATGAATAAACATGGTCAAGCAATAACTGGCTAGTATCTAGTTTAAACCACAACTGTCTAATTTCAGTGACATAAATGTTTTATATATTTTATATATTGCCTTCTGTATATGTACATAGGTACACACATTAAGTACACACACTGCTGAGGTTTTAACACGTAGAAACAGGTCATAAACTGTAATGACTGGACTTTGCTCAGTTCTCACTTTACAAGGGAAAAAGCATTCAAAAGAAAATGCATAGATTGGAAATGTTAATATGCCACAAGCAGGCACTACACACACGATTTGAAGTACACAATGAATCTGGGGTTTTCTTTTGAGAGTTTGGTCCTTCGAAAAGTAAAAAAAAACACAATAATTGTTATAGGAGGGGTAAACATGAAGTGATAAAGGGAGAAAAAAGGAGAATAAAACCGCTGAATACATCAACCCTAAAGGGTTAAAGTGGGCTTCATAAGGACTGACACATTAAGAATTATGACAGCATAACGATTTTGTTTGTGGTGCAGGATGTAGTGTAGCTGTAGGCCTGAACAAACAAATCAAATCTTCCCTTTTAGTGTTCCAACTCACCACTTTTACACTGTTCTGCAATTCCACAGAAAACAGGACCTGATACAGAATCAAACCGGTCTTGATTGGCCCCATTTTTAAAAGAAATTGCAAACATTACAAGGTCTGGATTGGTCTGTGGAGGTGCACACAGAGAAGGAAAGACATGGGGCAGATATGGTGAGCAGGTAAATAAAGGATGTCGCCAGCACTGCCAGAAGATGACAGAAGTGGGCAGGACCAGCAGGTATTTCCTTCCAATAGGTGTTAAAGACAGGGCTGTTCCAGGCAGAGAGAAGGGCACAGAAAAGATTACCCCGTCTTTGAAATGTAAATGGTATTTCAGTGGTTGGGCTTGTGTGTGTTGGGAAAAAGAATGATATGGAATGACTGAACACACTGGTGCCTAACGGATCAGCGGGGATTGCTTTAGAGAGATGAGGACGGAGCGCATGCGGGAGACATCTTTGGCCTGCTTGCTAGACTTGGGGTTGAAGTCGCAGAGCCGAGCCACCCGCTCCCACTCCGTGCCAGGGTTGTTCTCATCCAGATCTGAAATCATGGCTTCCTCAGCTGCCCTATACGTAACAAAGGAGAAGAAAAAAACACCAGTCAGAGGAGGAAAACGCAGTGCTCGCAGAAATATATGATGACAGCGATGAGAAAGTCCTCTGCTGAGAACCAACACAGATTCTGTTCAACGATGCATCTGTACAGGTCCGACTCAAGTCATTGGTCAGTGTTAGCTTAAAATGTTTTTATAAATGACAGAAAACAGATTTTTGATAGCTTTGGGCTGTGTTGGACATTTCAGCTCAACAGAGTCTTGCCTCAGGCCAGAGCAGTTCTACCATACCAAACAGCTACGGTACATGCATTTATAACCACGAGAAAACCCTCAACCACTTTAACCTACGGTACACCCCCTCCCCATCTCTGCTAACACAACACTAAAGTCAATGAACTTTTGTAGAAGTCACAACAGCAAAGGGAGGTACTGTACTTACAAAACACTGTAAAACAAGACTTAAATAATGAAACAAATACCTTATGCTTTAATAAGCATTTCTGGTTGGTTAGAAATACAGTTCTGTACAAAACAGTTGCACTTTACTCAACCAATAAATGCTGTTTAAGTTATTCACATGTTCTAAAAATGAATAAAGTATTAAAAAAAGTTTTGTTTGCTTTTAACCAAGCCCAAATGAATTGAAAGCACTTTTAGCCATGCATTTTGCCGTGTCGGTGGAGCAGGTTGTTCAGAAGTGCT
Organism: Garcialebias charrua; assembly: GCA_038048925.1. Classification (NCBI taxonomy): domain Eukaryota; kingdom Metazoa; phylum Chordata; class Actinopteri; order Cyprinodontiformes; family Rivulidae; genus Garcialebias; species Garcialebias charrua. The sequence goes on along the minus strand of JBBPBX010016094.1, from coordinate 9,113 downwards.
GCAACAATGGCTTTACTTTTGTTTACCGGTAAACTATGAAACGTGTAGGGGGTATAAAAGATCTAAAATAAAGAAAACATTTTTAAAGAAAGTTATGATGTACTTGTACCTTTCATTGACAAAAGTACATACAGGTACATTAAAAAACTATAACAAAAGAAAAAAAAGAAAAAAAAAAAAGAAAAAGATTTTCAAAGTAAATCTGTGCTATCCCAAAACAGGAGCCTTCATCACACCCACCCAAAACCATGATAATACTATTATTTAAATTTAGATTCATTCATTTTATTCATCTCAACCTACCTTCAGTGACAAAAACAACTAAAACAAGGTACAAAAACAAAACTAGGGATTAAAAGCTAAAGAACAGTCACCAATACAACAAACTACAAAACACAGAAGACTGGGACAACATTAAGGAGGAGACCACGTACATTTTCTAGTTTGGCAGCGAATCTAACGAGCAAGCAAGTAAATTGTACAACATACGACGACACTCACAAAACTGCATCTACCCCCCTGTCAAAAACAAATAAAATTCAAAAAGTCTGGGGTTTCATGTTTTTACTTAACTGGTCTAGGCGGTAGCAAGGATGGTTAATGTGTGTGCTTTAAGGTGCATAGGAAAAGAAAACAGGGAGAAACAGTTTCACAAGTCAGAATTTAAAAGAGATAGAAAGAGAAGGAAGAGGAATGAAACAAAAAAAAAAGACAAAAATGAGCTCATTACAGATGTTGAAGCCAGCATGCAAAAGCAACATGCTAAAATTGTATTTGCTAGAAACACATCTCTGTGCAGTCTTTGGTTTAACAAGAGACCAACTTTGGACTATTTTATTTAAGAATTAAACTAAATTTACAGCTCTCATTTTTACCTGAATCATTTATCGTTAGATGATTTACAGTGAAAATTGACCAATTAGTAAAGATACTTTCAGAAGATTTATGTCTGTCACAGTCAAAAGAAAGAAAAATAAGATTTTAGTGGTATGAGTAGGTCTGAGGCAGAACAGTGTCTATAAATAATAATTATGTACATCTCTAAATCACACCAAACAGTTTGAAGGGAAAAGCCAAAGGCTGCACAGGACTGCAAATGAATAGGCAGCTGGGAATATAGACATAATTCAGAGCAATTGTTTTGACTTGAACTAGTCAGACAAGCTCACGTGTATCAAAAGCAGGGCTGCATTCTGTAACTGTGCCTTCTAGTTATCTGTCAAACTGAATGTTTCAACAGTCTTCATGGCATACTATTCTGTTTTTTCAATCCCAAGGAAATAAAATGTTTGACTGAAAAGATTTTTGGAAAACTGGACAAGTTGTTCAGATAATTTATCCTTTGAATACATCCTTCTACCCAGTGACACGAGCTCTTTCTGGGGAATATCAAGGCATTACCATCCCTCCTGTAAGGTTTGGGTCTGCTCCGGGGTTTCTTCCCAGTGGGATGAGCCTAAAGAGCGTCCAAAAGGAGGCAGCCAGCCAGAAGGCAGTTGAATCTGATGGGTAAACCTTTTAATGCAGAGATGCAGCACCTGTACTCAGAGCTCATCACCCATCGATAAGGCAGCTTCCCCACAAAGGACATTTCTAGTAGATTTTACAACCTTATTCTTTTGTTGACCATCTTAATCTCATGACTATAGATGAGGGTTTAACTAGATGAACCAGTAAAATAAGAAGAACTTTGTTATTGGGCTCAGCTTCTTTGCCATAAAACAACAATACAAGGCCTTCATTAGAGTTCAAAGTCCTGATCCACCAGACCGTCTATTGCTTCATCTCCTGGTTACTCATTAATGTGACATCAATAAAACTTAAACTGCACTTGATGCAGAAACTCATATTCAATCCACAGGAAGTGTTCCAGCCTTTTTTGATGAAAATTGTGGCCTCCGATTTAGGAGTACCGTCCGGTACTCTTCTCAGCGGCTCCAACATTCGATTGTGAACAGTGCTAGTGTGCACTTCAGGTCATAGCTTGAAGACGGCAACAGGAAAAAAATAATAATTTTGAAATGCACTGAAATTCATAAATCAGAGATGCTGTCCATAGACGCACATTTCATAGCAGATAAGGGGCAGCCAAGTCCAAATCTTACTGGAAACTAGCTCAGACTGCCAAGGCTGCTGACATAGCTTTACTGTTAGTTTCTGAGCAGCCAGCTAAAGTAACAGCATCTCCCCACACTTTCCCTGATCCTTTCATGAAGATCAGGAGGAAAAAGACCAACTTTGTTTGCCCTCATTGATGCACTTGTGCATGTCCGGCCATTCCAAGTCAAAATGTCTGCAGTGAAATAGGTCTACTAGCATGTTAGCACCTATAGAGCATCAACATTCTAATACAACATAAAAACAGTACCGTTTGAAGCAGTTGTGTATCCATTACCAGTGGCAACAGCAATATAATATGGCTGAACAGTACAGTGATAATAGTTGAGAATAAGATAAGGGGAAAATCATATTGGACTGATTCAGAAGCAAAAACATCTTCAGGTTAGCAAAACTTTACATTTTGAAAGATTTACCATCAGCTAAGCTGATCTTTATTAAAACACAAATTATGAACTCAACTGCTTCAAATAAAAAGGTACAAATGTCCTATTCCTGAATAACTTATTGTCAAGTCATTAGAAAGCAAACCACCTTATAAAGACAAAAACAGTTTGTTAAAATGTTATACAAACACAAGCAAATGTTACACATTAGAAATATATTAAAAGTATTAAAAGTATTTCCTGAACCATCTCAACACAGTTAAAACAATTATGTATAAGGGATAAAAACAGACACT
>JBBPBX010016093.1:0-48606 GCA_038048925.1 Garcialebias charrua | reverse complement strand
CTCCTTATGACTGTGTGTAGTTGTTTTGCATAGGCTATAATGAATCCTTGTAAGTGAGCAGTACTTTGCATTTTCGTTGCTTGTGCACAAATATCAGCAGTTCCAGTTCCTGAAGTGAGTAACAGACATTTACTGAACGCAAAGAAACAGTTTGAAGCTGACTAAATTTTATTTATAAACCTCATAATCTATGTGCTCAGCCCCACGTGTGTTTGTGTCAGCTGCGAGCAATTAAGTTGTCAAAAAATAATATTTGAGGAGATGACCCGCAGCAGCTGAGGATTTCCAAACGAACAAAGACACAGCCGTGCAAATGAAGATGATCAGATCCGATTGTGTCCTTCTGCTTTCTGATTTGCATCTCTGAACACGGCTCTTCAAGGGAAAGCATGGATTCATTCTGTTGAAGTTGTCTCAGAAATACAGTGAGGGTGTAAAAATCAACGTACAGTATAGAGTAAAGGCTTTCTGTAAAGTGAAGTTAAACTTATATTTTGTTTCCAGCTGAAGCTCAGTTTGTGCTTTCTGATTTGCATCTCTGAACACGGCTCTTCAAGGGAAAGCATGGATTCATTCTGTTGAAGTTGTCTCAGAAATACAGTGAGGGTGTAAAAATCAACGTACAGTATAGAGTAAAGGCTTTCTGTAAAGTGAAGTTAAACTTATATTTTGTTTCCAGCTGAAGCTCAGTTTGGTCACAAAGAGCTCGTAAACTGCATTTCCAGGTCACACCCATTTATTTCCTTAAACGGCCTGCTTCCTCTTTCCTCTTCTCTTGCGTGAGACTCTCACTACCAGATCTACAAGCACACACACACTCACAAAACTCCCTCTGCTGACCTGCTAATCCTCAGAGTGCTAGTTGTGTTAAAGTTCGTTGTGTGTATGTGTGGTTGGCTTTGTTCCCTGAATAACTCTGAGCTCTGGGTATGACTCCAGTCAGTTTTCAGTATGTGCTCACTTCACTTGCTGAGTGGGCAGAATTTGCTCGTATCATCACACAAATGCATGGTCCATCTATAAAAACACAGATTACTGCACTTTCAGATGAAAAAGTTAAGCAACCAGCATGCAGTGAAATACAATAAAACCATGTGTGATGAAAGGTCATGTGGTTGAACTGTAATGGCTTTATTAGATCAAATGGACAACAGAGTTGACACTGCTGGTCCCATCATGTCAGTAGGGTGTGGTACCCCCGCAGACCTGGAAACAATAGGTAATTTGATAAAGTGATTCCTCCGCTGTAGCAAGTCGGCCCACAGCTGTTGGACTTAGTTCTCCAGATCCAACACATTGGCACTGGATGGAGTTGATCCCACACGCAGCAATGTGGCACAGTGGTTAGAGCTGCCGCCTCTTAGCGGGATGGATGCAGGGGCCTTTCTGGATGCTCATGCTCAAGCATGCTCATGTTCATGCATGTTCTCCCTGTGCATGGTGCGTTCTCTCTGGGTATACTGTAATGGTTTCCTCCCACAGACCAAAAGCATGTACATTAGTGTAAATGGTAACTCTAAATTGTCCATAGGTGTGAGAGATAGCGTGAATGGTTGCTTGTCTCTATGTGGACCTGTGAAGAGTGTATGGAAGCATGAAGTGGGTACATCCCACCTCTCGCACAGTGACTGCTGGCACCAGCTCCCCCATGACCCGGAAAAGAAAAGCAGACAAAGACAGTTGGAGCTGATCCCACATTTGATTGGGGGACTGGAGGCCCTTGCTGACCACAAGGTGACCTCCCCCTTGATACATGCAGTCTACAGATGCAACGTGTCCTGTGTGGACAGTTTGTCTAGCAGAAAAAATGTCTTGGGTGCTGTCTCAAGAAGGGTAAGTCAAGTGGATGCAGGGTGTCCCTGAAATTGCGCTGTCTCATTATGGTGTGTCGAATCACTACCAGAGGTGCCTGAAGACAAACGTTATGGCTCCCAACATCATGTTTGCTTTGGGCTACCAGAACCTTCACAGCATATGTAGGTACTGTCAGGTGTCCATGGATTCCTACATCATCACTGTGACATCTATAAGTCAGAGTCAGAGTTTCTTTATTGTAATTCGCATCTCATGTGGTACATGTGGTGGAACGAGATTATGTACTCAGGGTCCCAGTTACATCCAACAATAAAATGTAAATGAAAAACAGTAATAAGATCTAAGATATGAACTAAGAAAAACATCAACTAAAAACACACTACTGTAAGCACTAATGGCATAAAAACAATAGCAGATGAGCACGCATGAGCACGGCAACATGAAACAGATCAGCAGCAGCATGAAACAGATCAGCAGCAACATGAAACAGATCAGCAGCAACATGAAACAGATCAGCAGCAACATGAAACAGATCAGCAGCAACATGAAACAGATCAGCAGCAACATGAAACAGATCAGCAGCAACATGAAACAGATCAGCAGCAACATGAAACAGATCAGCAGCAACATGAAACAGATCAGCAGCAACATGAAACAGATCAGCAGCAACATGAAACAGATCAGCAGCAACATGAAACAGATCAGCAGCAACATGAAACAGATCAGCAGCAACATGAAACAGATCAGCAGCAACATGAAACAGATCAGCAGCAACATGAAACAGATCAGCAGCAACATGAAACAGATCAGCAGCAACATGAAACAGATCAGCAGCAACATGAAACAGATCAGCAGCAACATGAAACAGATCAGCAGCAACATGAAACAGATCAGCAGCAACATGAAACAGATCAGCAGCAACATGAAACAGATCAGCAGCAACATGAAACAGATCAGCAGCAACATGAAACAGATCAGCAGCAACATGAAACAGATCAGCAGCAACATGAAACAGATCAGCAGCAACATGAAACAGATCAGCAGCAACATGAAACAGATCAGCAGCAACATGAAACAGATCAGCAGCAACATGAAACAGATCAGCAGCAACATGAAACAGATCAGCAGCAACATGAAACAGATCAGCAGCAACATGAAACAGATCAGCAGCAACATGAAACAGATCAGCAGCAACATGAAACAGATCAGCAGCAACATGAAACAGATCAGCAGCAACATGAAACAGATCAGCAGCAACATGAAACAGATCAGCAGCAACATGAAACAGATCAGCAGCAACATGAAACAGATCAGCAGCAACATGAAACAGATCAGCAGCAACATGAAACAGATCAGCAGCAACATGAAACAGATCAGCAGCAACATGAAACAGATCAGCATGAAACAGATCAGCATCAATGATAGCAGAACATGACAGTCAGCATCAACATGAAACAGATCAGCATGACAATAGTGATAATCAGATCATGCAGTCACACATGATAGATGATTTTTCACAGTAATGATCCTGGTTAAGGATTCATGAGTCTAACGGCTTCAGTTTAGAAGCTGTTCCTCAGTCTAGTGGTTTTACACTTAATGCTCCACAACCTCCTTCCTGAGGGGAGTGGGGCAACAAGTGTGTGTGTGCTGGGTGAGTGTGGTCCTTCATGATGTAGGTGGCTCTCTTCCTGCATCTAGAGGTGTCGATATCTGTGATGGTGTGGAGACTGACTCCAACAGACTTCTGTGCAGCCTTCACCACTCTCTGTAGAGCTTTTCTTTCTGCAGCTGTGCATCCTCCATGCCACACGTTGATGCTGGAGCACAGGATGCTCTCCACTGCACATCTGTAGAAGGAGGTGAGGACTGAGCTTCCCAGACCAGCTCGTCTCAGCCGCCTGAGGAAGTAGAGTCTCTGATGACCTTTCTTGATCAGGCTGGTGGTGTCGTTGCTCCAGCTGAGGTTATCATTCATGTGTACACGCAAGTACTTGTAGCTGGAGACCACTTCCACCACTGATCCACCTATGTTCAGTGGGGTGTGGGTTTGTTTGTTCCTTCTGAAGTCAACAATCATCTCCTTTGTCTTCTTCACATTCATGTGAAGATTATTCTCTTTGCACCTGCTCTCCAGGTGTTCCACCTCCTGCCTGTAACTGGACTCATCATGGTTTGTGATGCATCCCACCACAGCTGTATCATCTGCAAACTTTACAATATGACAGCCTGGGTGGGTAGCTGCTCAGTCATATGTGAGCAGAGTGAACAGGAGAGGCGAGAGGGCTCAACACACATCCTTGAGGAGAGCCAGTGCTGAGGGTTATGGTGGAGGAGAAGTTGTGGATCCTCACTGGCTGTGGTTTGTTTGTTAAGAAGTCTAGGACCCAGTTGCAAAAGGAGGGGCTTAGTCCGAGTGTGAATAGTTTGTCCATCAGGGTTTGGGGGACCATGGTGTTGAAGGCAGAAGTGAAGTAGAGCATATGGATGTATGAGTCTTTCTGTTCCAGGTGGGGGAGAGCAGTGTGGACCACAGAGGAGTTGGCATCCTCTGTTGATCGGTTCTCGCGGTATGCGTACGGATGAGGGTCCTCATTGATGTTGATGGTTGTTTTGATGTGGGTCATGACCAGTATTCGAAGCATTTAGCGACTACCGTGGTGAGGGCTATTGGCCTGCGTCATTCAGACCAGTTACTGTAGAGCTCTTTGGGACTGGGAGGATGGTGGTGGTCTTCAGGCAGGTGGGAACTGTTGCCAGGGTAAGTGGGTGTTAAAGATGTCGGCCAGCACCTCGCAGAGCTGATCGGCACATTCTTTCAGCACCTTCCCCGGGATGTTGTCTGGGCCAGTTGCTTTTCGAGGATTAATCCTCCTGATTGTACTCCTCCTTACTTTGCCTTTCTGACGTGATGGGCAATTTCATGATTTTAATTTGACCACACAGCTTCCTACAAACCCACTATCAAATGTGATCAAGTGCTGGTAATGCCATCTAATGCATTTACATAACTTTTTTGTGTGTGTGCTGAGCATCACACAGTTTTAACTGACTGTAGGACTCTCCAGAAACTGCCTGATAACACAATCACTTCACTCTTGATGCCACATAAACCCTCTGGTGCTCATCCTGTACTATGTATACTATATACATGGTAGTTTCTTGCAAATCAAATCCTTTACATGCCCATCATTGGCTCATGGAAAGTTAACAGCAGGAGAAGTGCTGGCCTTTGTGTGTGTGTGTGTGTGTGTGTGTGTGTGTCCTTGTTTATGCTACGTTGTAAGGCCCAGTTTTCTGAGTTTTACCAAATTGTGAGGCCCAACTGGTTCTTATGGGGCCCAAAGCCCGGGCCCCATAAGAAGAAGTCCCGTTGGTGGGTTAGGGGTTAGGTTTAGGACTAAGGTGTGAATTGAGGATGTGTTAAGTTTAGGGTTAGGTATGTATTGGTAATGGTTAGGTTTAGGGTAAAGGTCAGGGTTAGGCTATAGAAATGAATGAAAAATGAATGGAAGTCAATGCAATGGCCCCACAAAGATAGAAAAACAAACCTGTGTGTGTGTGTGTCCTTGTTTATGCTACTTTGTAAGGCCCATTTATACTACATTGTGAGGACCAACTGCTCCTCATGGGGCCCAAAGCCTGGGCCCCATAAGAAGAAGTCCCGTTGGTGGGTTAGGGGTTAGGTTTAGGACTAAGGTGTGAATTGAAGATGTGTTACGTTTAGGGTAAGGTATGTATTGGTGATGGTTAAGTTTAGGGTAAAGGTCAGGGTTAGGCTGTAGAAATGAATGAAAAATGAATGGAAGTCAATGCAATGGCCCCATAAAGATAGCAAAACAAACCTGTGTGTGTGTGTGTGCATTTTACAAGACAAGTCACAGCAAACAGTGGTACAAAGAGGGAATCAGGGTGGTACAAAGCTGGTGACATCCCTCAATGCAGTTAAAAAATTGAGCTAAATAGTCATTTCTTGAATAGTTGTTTCCCTTCTCTTTCCAACAAGGGAACAAAACCTGGCAAAAACCATTGCAGATATGTTCCTGTTTTTGATTTTGTACATCTACTTTGTGGTGTTTTGCTAGTTTTGATACTTTGCATTTCACTTTCTATTTCTCTCCTATGTTTATTTTTATTTTTTTCTGTTTGTTGTTTAAGGAAATTCTACCATTGCTGTTCATCATTCTTTAGTTTGTAGCAGGTCGCTTTCGTAAATGAGCCCTCGGGGCTCAATGAGATTTACCTGACTAAATAAAGGTTGAATGAATGAATGAAAAAACACAGTCCTCCTCCTCCTGTTCAGTCAAAAATGTACTAATCTTCACTCTTTAACAGTCGCACAGTTACTGCTGAGAAGGGGCTTGTCTAATCTTTACCCTGTGGATTCAGAAAAGACACGTTTAGATATTATTATAATGACATGCATTCTTCTGAGACTATTTTTTTTTTTTACATTTTTTGTTTGCTTTTCAAATATTCTCATCCAGAGACAAAAATTTAGTCCAAGCAGCGCAGAGATAATTAAAGATCACAAAAAATGGCTATGAGGTAAATGTTACACAAAAAGGGATAAAAACTGCTGCAGTTTTCTTTAGTGTGTGTGTGACCTCACTGCTGCACCAGCTGCCAGATCCTCAGAGTTCACCTGAATTTTAGAGGAAACTTCACCTGCTTTGCCATGCTGCCCTCAGCAGAGTCAACAACTTCAGCTGCTCCAGATCTGTTTGGTCATTTGTAAAATAAAGCGCAACCCAAACTACTGTACAGGCTAAAAAATACTTGGGTACAGTCAGTAGAGAAGTGAATTATGATTGTTGCTGCATTTTGGGAGTTTGCTGTCCCATTTAAATGTCAACAGACACATTACACAGCTTCTTCACTACTATTTGTTTTATTTAACAGCTTAAGACTTTTAAATCAAAACTATTTTAGTTTTGTGGCAGAGTCAAAAATATAAATACTGTACACAAGACAGGTTGAAGAGGATGGCACTGTTCTGTGCTGCCATCTAGTGAAAAAGAGTTTCAGGTTCTTTAATACAAACATCCATCCATCCATTTTCTTTAACCACTTCTTCCATTTTTGAGTCACGGGGTCGCCGGTGCCCATGTCCAGCAATCACTGTGCAAGGAACGGGGGACACCCTGGACAGGTCTCCAGTCCATCACAGGGACACATAGAGACAAACAACTATTCACTCTCTCTCTCACACCTAATTTAAAGCTACCTATCAGTCTAACATGCATGTTTTTGGTATGTGGGAGGGAACCGGAGTACTCAGAGAAAACCTACGCATGCACAGAGAGAACATGCAAACAGCACCCAGAAAGGCACCAGGACCAGGATTTGAACCGGCAACCTTCTCGCTGAGAGGCAGCAGCTCTACCAGTTGTGCCACCGTGCTGCCCTGTTCAGTTATTTTAAAAACTAGTTATACAGAAATTTAAAGTACTGCTTTTTCCCCAAAAAAACAACAACAAGAATACTAATACCATGGGCGGCCGTGGTGTAGTGGTAATGGCAGTCGTCTCCCGATCGGAAAGTTGGCGGTTTGACTCCCGGGACCCGCACCATGTGTCGTTGTGTCCTTGGGCAAGACACTTAACCCTGAGTTGCTCCCGGTAGGACTGGAAAGCACCTTGCATGGTAGTCTGCCGCCACCGGTTTATGAATGTGTGTAGCATTCAATATATGTGTAGCACTTTGAGATTTTCAGTAATGAAAAGTGCGTTATAAATTGAATTAATTATTATTATTATTATTAATTAATACTAGACAATGCACGCAGGTCAGCTTGATGGATCTGAGGGAGATCTTCAGTCGGTGTTGAGGCACAAACACACTCCCTGCTGGACCCAGTGGGAGATGTGCATGGTGGTAAACAGGTCTGCTTCAAAAACCAACCCCCCACCCATTGCATTCCTCCGCATGGAAGTGGTGTACACTGGTGTCCTCAATGTTTTCTGGGGTACAAAACACAAGAAAGTACTTGAGAGTCAGGGAGGAACATTCAAACAGTGAGCTGTATTCAAGTAAAAGTGTCCAGAGGTTGTTTGGTTGTTGTCTGGACCTTTCGTCTGAGGAGATGTGTCTCTGTGGGGATGACTTTGAGAATGGGGAGCTCAACAACCAGGACTTTTGGTTTGCTCCTCACTAGGCAGCCGTTCTCCACGTCCCAATCTGCTCCCTCCAAGTACATACCAGACACAAAGCAGCCTGATGCCAACGAGACTGTTAGACTTTAGAACTACTCACCAAGCGTGCTGCAAGCCATGACTCTGATTTCATCACCTTGTTTTGGTCTGTCAGTCACTTCATCCTCTCTGCAGTAGTGGGTCACTTCTGTGTACAGTGTGGAAAGATCCAGAGGCCAGCCGTTTTCCCTACATGCAGCTTGAACCAGAGCAGTCAAATACGACTCGGGTATGTGAAGACCTGACAGCCACATAACTTTTGGTTCTTTCTTGTTCACCTTGCAAACAGAACATATACACACATAATTCAGACACTCAAATATAAACGTATTTAACTACGAATAATAGAATAAAACAAACATAACCAAAACACATTTTATTTGGTGGCTTGTTACCCAGTAGCTGAACTGTTCATAACGCCTCTTGAAATGGATCATCCAGTTCCCAAGAGACTTCCGAGTCTCTGGTGCCAACTTCTTCCAAATGGCAGGAATGTGACCATTAAAAAGGGCCCGAGCCACTTCATCCAACTCACTGCTCATACCTACCTCACCGGCCAAGGCCTGTGAGACACAAGTGGAAATCTAAAACAACTGAAGAAAACACAACACCCGAGTGTTTGCCCCTCAGTATCTCTGTCACAGCTCCTGTCCTCACCCTCTGCAGCTCAGCCAAAGACTGCTGCATGCGAACCACTAGTAACTAGTTTCACCTGATTCACCTGAGACGTAAGGGAACAGACAGAGCAAAAGCTAAATAGTAATAATTCATAGAAAGTTATTACTTCCTCAAATATTGTAAAATTTTATCAGAATTTACAACAGTATAATAAAAATATAGACTTTAGCAGTGATGTGTTAAGATGACTGTTGAAAGATGCTCACTCATACCTGTCTGAGGCTGAAGGTCCATTAATGCCCCTTTTCCGTTAGTAACGGTTCGACTTGACGCACAGTTCCAAGGCTTTTCCACTATGGTTCGTGGAACTGGTCACTTTTTGTAGTACCCATTTCTATGGGGTTCCAAGCGGGCTGAACTGGCACCAAAACATCACGTGACATCAAAACACTGTCAGTTTGATTGGTCAGGGGGTGGAGTCACTTTTTTTTTTTTTTTTTGAGAAGCTTTCACAAGAAGATCACCCATTTGCAATAACTCAAACTTGAGAAGTGACTGGACCTATTTTAAAGATTTTAAAAGCAATAATGACAAAACTGTGCTCTAATGCTGAAATGCAGGCGTTTTTTGTGCTTGATGGCCGACGACAAACTTCAGAGTGAGCTAGATGGAGCTCCACCGGTCGCTAACTCAAACCATAAATACCGGTACATTTTTAGAAAATGTATTGTTCACATTATTCCATCATATTAAAAACTAAATAGCAATGTTACTAAAATAGATAAAAGTGAAGTACTGTACTGTAAAAATTATTGTCACTGTTACGACCGGTAAAGGCCAAAACATACAAAGTGGACACTGACACAGAAAAAGAATTAAAACGATTTTTATTAAACTAAAACTAAGAGCCTCCAGGCTGGCAGGGTCCTCCCAGGCTTCTCACCAGGACTGGAGCGTCCTCTCCTGGATCAGCGTCCAAAGGAAAAGAAAATTAATAAAAAGTACAAATAAGTGTTGGACTGGTGGGCGAGGCCAAAAACAATAAAACGCCACCCAGGTTGATCCAATCCTGTACAGGACCGTCGTACCCCCCCAGGCGACGATCTACCTTACCAAAGAAGTCCCTCTAAATAAACAAAACACGAGAACTGGACTACCTGCACCCACACAGTCAAAAGTACAAACAAATGAGAAAGAGAAAAAGGTAACAGTCCCTCACTGTTGATCCCAGTTGTCCTCCTGAACAACTGCACAGACACTGCCCTCAGTGTCTCCAAAATTAACTCAAACAGGCCCCTGTGGCACAGGCCCACACCTCTTAAGTTAAACCAAAGTGGCAGCCAGCACTTAAGGTGCCTTAACCCACACAGAACTCTGCTTTAAGCAGCCAGAGTCACTTTAAGAGCTTAACCAGCTCACCTTCCACTCCCCCTGGAGCAGACTCACAAACAAGCGGAGAGGGTGGAGCTCTCCTCAATGTTTGTACATCCTACAGCTTCCCAGCTGTTAAACATCTAGTGTTTCCTACACCAGTCTCAAACAAGCTTAAAACTTGTTTCACACAACCCTAGTAAATACTAAGGCTGTCACAAGAGCACCCTTTGCTCTACATGTGCTGTTTAGGCAGCACCAGTCATTTAAGACATTTACTGTAAGTCATATAAGAGCCTAAGCTCAATGCATTCTACACGAGTGCTCAACTCACAGTGATCAAAAGTGGGTGGAGAACACTTCTGAACACACACACATGCAGCATAAAACTGCTTTGAGCAAAACTTGGTTTTTACCTGCAACAGGATTCCAAGTATTTCCAACAAGCCCCCTTGCTTGCGTCCACCAACCTCAATTGGCAATCTCAACAACTCCCTTGCTCCAAGCAAAGGCTCCACAGTGTTCAGGTCTCAGCTCAGACTATTTAAAAGGCTGAGAGCAAACAGGTGTTTCACCTGAGCTAATCAAGCCTGATTAGGCTGAGTGAAAAAAAGTGCAGCTACAGGCTGCTGGTGCTTTCTTTAGCAGACTGCAGCCAACCTAAACACAATAATGATGTTTTTAAAAAAAACTCTGAACCCCCTCAGGTTCATAACACCCCCACCGAAAGTTATTTTGTATGGGGGTGATGTGTATGTTAGGGGAAAACATCACACATCCACCCATACAAAAAAAAACAGAGGGTTAAAATGTAGCGGTCACACCACCTAAATGGACTAAAAACACCATTTAAAAAACTAGTCCATCAAACCGCTAACATTTATTCTACAGTCACACTCAAAAAGTTTTAAAACCAAACAAGCAGCGCTTGTCTAAGTTTACCCTGAAAAGCTTTTTATTAGTCATCGACCCCAAACAAAAAACACCATAGTTGGTGCCAGCGTGTGACTGAATACTGGTCTTGACAGTCAGGGGGGATCTGTCCTCATTCTCTGCACCGGACAGCATCCCTGTGTCAGTTTCAACAGCTCTGCTCTCAGCCACACTGTAAGCACAGAGACAGTTAGACACAGAATCATGTGCATTGTGCTCAATGTAGGGTTGCAGCACCTCACATTTCACAGACAGCAAAAATGCATTTTCTGCTGCACTTTTAGTAATCGATTGCACATTGTCCTTCAACACTCCCTCATTGTTCTCTGCAAGAGAAAACAAAGGAACAGGTGGAATTGTTTTGTGTGACTTCACCTTCTTTGATAATTTCAGGTCCTCTCCTGACTGAACTAGATGTTCAGTTCCAAACAGCAGATGAAGACTTTTCCCCATGTCGATATAGTCTTTATTCTTCAGTTCCATCAACTGTTGTCTGGACAACAGAAGTTTTGCTTCATCTACTTCATTTGCAAACATTTCTGTTTTTACAGGAACTTGTTTCTCTTCAAGACTCGTCATAAATGTGTCACTTAAGTACACATCATCATCTCCATCATTGTTTTTAGCAGGAGCTACAGAAGAATGCAAAGAAACAGGAGGAACTGTTTCTTTTGGGTCCTCAGTCAGGTTCAATGGGACTTCCTCTGCTTCAGAACTGAATAAAAAACATTCACACAGATTAATGTCAAGTTCATTCAGCTCAAAGTTATTAAAATCCCCATCTGACTGAACTTGTTCAGGTTCAGTTTCATGTAATAAGAAAAAACTGTCACCCAAATTGATGTCATCCTCAATGTTCTCCTCCTGAAGACAATGTTCCTGTGGCGCCATCTCCTGTTGAAGTGTGAGAGGCTCACCTTCTTGAGTGCAAGGCTCTGGTGTCGCCTTTAGATGACACACTGTAGAACATGAATGTTGCTTTTCCAGTTCAGCTTTGAGCCTCAACACTCTCAACTCCTCCTGCAACTTCAGTATGTTTTGTTCATGAGCAACTTGAAGTCTTTGTCGTTCAATTTCCTCTTGTTCCCACAGACGCTTTTCCTCCAAAGCAGCTTGACGTCTTTGTTGTTTAATTTGCAGTTCAAGCTCTTGTTTTTCTTTTAAAGCAACTTGCTCCTGCTCAAGAGCAGCTCGCTCCTCTTCAAGCTTCTTTCTCTCCATGGCAATCAAACGTTCTCTTTCCTCCTCCTTTTCTCTCAAACGCATTTGCTCATTCATCTCAGGAAAAATCCTAAGCTGACCCAATTCACAAAGCAGTTCACATCCCAACCATTCATCATCAGCATATTTTCTGACATCAATGTTAAAATGGTTTGCTACCCTTAGCTTTTGTTCTATTGTGCAGTCTACAAAGACTTGCACTGTGGGATGTTCAAGAAATCTTTTTAAATTGAAAGCCATGTTGTTGAGCAAAAACAAAAAAACTGTTTCTTTGTTTTTAAACAGCTTACTCAAACAGTTCACCACCAAATGTCCTGCACACAGATGACAGTAAACCAAAACACAAATGCCCTACTGCTCTTGAATGTATCACAGGCAGCAGCATACACACACAGCTGATAGTACTCTGCAATCAGCACCAAAGAGAAGCTTCAGCCAGCTTCCAACTGCTGAAGTTAAGTCCTTCACAAATTTGGTGACTAATTTTTTTTTTTTAAGTTCACACTTTTGACAAACCCCCAAATAAAGGTGAACAGAAAAACTGTTCAACCTAGCAAACACCATTAAGTACGTCAGCTGTACACCGCACAGAACACACAAAAACACAGCTCAAGGCTATTTGTGAAACTGCCTGTCACAAACACTGTGTTTTAACTAATCAACGAGCCCCCATTAAATATTTAAGCACCCAAGCTCAAACAATGTCTGTTCAAAGACAGACCACCACCAACATGCACAGTAGGTGCACAGAACAAACAAGCAGCTTACCACTACACAAACTAGCTCATGCAAATCCAACACAACTCCTAAACTAGTTTGTTCATTCACATCCCAGACAAATCCTAAACTAACCAAAACAGCTCGTTCATTCAGATCCCGGACGAGCCCCCAATTTATATGTTACGACCGGTAAAGGCCAAAACATACAAAGTGGACACTGACACAGAAAAAGAATTAAAACGATTTTTATTAAACTAAAACTAAGAGCCTCCAGGCTGGCAGGGTCCTCCCAGGCTTCTCACCAGGACTGGAGCGTCCTCTCCTGGATCAGCGTCCAAAGGAAAAGAAAATTAATAAAAAGTACAAATAAGTGTTGGACTGGTGGGCGAGGCCAAAAACAATAAAACGCCACCCAGGTTGATCCAATCCTGTACAGGACCGTCGTACCCCCCCAGGCGACGATCTACCTTACCAAAGAAGTCCCTCTAAATAAACAAAACACGAGAACTGGACTACCTGCACCCACACAGTCAAAAGTACAAACAAATGAGAAAGAGAAAAAGGTAACAGTCCCTCACTGTTGATCCCAGTTGTCCTCCTGAACAACTGCACAGACACTGCCCTCAGTGTCTCCAAAATTAACTCAAACAGGCCCCTGTGGCACAGGCCCACACCTCTTAAGTTAAACCAAAGTGGCAGCCAGCACTTAAGGTGCCTTAACCCACACAGAACTCTGCTTTAAGCAGCCAGAGTCACTTTAAGAGCTTAACCAGCTCACCTTCCACTCCCCCTGGAGCAGACTCACAAACAAGCGGAGAGGGTGGAGCTCTCCTCAATGTTTGTACATCCTACAGCTTCCCAGCTGTTAAACATCTAGTGTTTCCTACACCAGTCTCAAACAAGCTTAAAACTTGTTTCACACAACCCTAGTAAATACTAAGGCTGTCACAAGAGCACCCTTTGCTCTACATGTGCTGTTTAGGCAGCACCAGTCATTTAAGACATTTACTGTAAGTCATATAAGAGCCTAAGCTCAATGCATTCTACACGAGTGCTCAACTCACAGTGATCAAAAGTGGGTGGAGAACACTTCTGAACACACACACATGCAGCATAAAACTGCTTTGAGCAAAACTTGGTTTTTACCTGCAACAGGATTCCAAGTATTTCCAACAAGCCCCCTTGCTTGCGTCCACCAACCTCAATTGGCAATCTCAACAACTCCCTTGCTCCAAGCAAAGGCTCCACAGTGTTCAGGTCTCAGCTCAGACTATTTAAAAGGCTGAGAGCAAACAGGTGTTTCACCTGAGCTAATCAAGCCTGATTAGGCTGAGTGAAAAAAAGTGCAGCTACAGGCTGCTGGTGCTTTCTTTAGCAGACTGCAGCCAACCTAAACACAATAATGATGTTTTAAAAAAAAAACTCTGAACCCCCTCAGGTTCATAACAGTCACTCACCATGAAAAACAGTTGTGTTCAGCATTTTACGAGAAAGTGTTTTAACATGTGGTGCAGGGAAGCGGGGCATCAACTCTGTTGATTGATGAGTAGGTCAAAAAACATAACCCTCAGAAAAAATAAAAAAATAAAAAAAGCATTCCACAAAACACAATGGCATTTCAATAAACACAACAACACAAAATCACTACATTTTTTCTAAATATGATTTTCACAAACACCAATAAGAAAAATGGGAACAGGATTTTTTCCTGTACGTATAGTTTATGAGTATTTTCAGAGTTTTTTTGTGAAACCGATTGCAGTATTTTGTGCAATGGTATAATTGTTATCATAAAAAAATACACTTATGTAAAACAATCATTCAAAGATTTATAAAACTTCACATTCATGGTATTGAATTCATGGTAATGATCATTTCCAGTTGGTTCTCATCATAATTTTCTCTCAAATAAACTATTAATGTTTTTCTTGGAAAGGCAGAACATGGATGGCAAAGGAGGTAAATGAAATATTCCACTTTCAAATCCAGGATAGAAATGCCATAATTTTATTTTTTCATCACAATATGTTAGTGCACACTGCACACAGACACACATGTACAGAAATCACATCTTATTCTCTGATTACAAATACAAACAGTCAGCTTTCACTGCAAGTTCCTGCAAGTTAACAAGAAATCAGATGTTAATGTTTTCATTTGTTTTAACTGTTTTCACAAATAAAAGATGTCACTGTTAATTTTTTTTTTCAGTATGTTTTTTTTAAATAAAAGTCAAAGCCTCATTAATTTAATTAGTCTTTCTTGAAGGGATGCTGGCCACCTTACAAGAGAAAGTTTTAAATAAAGATCTAATAAAGAGCTGGTAGCACTCGGAGCATGAGAATGGGATGACTCTCAGCTTCCACACCACATTTAAATTTAGTTTCGGTAAAATTAAATGAGTTATAGATTGCTGGTTAGTTGTGGCCATCTTAAATCAGGCTGACTCCAAAAATTAATACAATGAATACTTTCTGAGAGTTTTAACAATCCATGCACTTGTTCGTGAGATATTTTACTAACAGACGAACTGCAGACATAAGCAACTGTTGATCAAGATAAAAGTAATCACGATTCAATAATAAATTACACAAACAAACAAGCAATAAATATGACACTAATTAAATGTCTTCCTTGCAAGTTTGAAAAGAAACTGATATTAATTAATTCTTCTGGGAAACATTGATTTTATTTTTTCTCAACACGCCTGTTAAAGAGCTATTCAGCGACTTCATATCAATGTTTTAATTTATCAATAAAGTCCGAATTTATACAATAAATGTCTGTTTTTTTTTTCATTCCATTCTGTTTTTTAGTTTGAACAACTTTTCCAGGTATAACTGACCAACAGCACCTCTTAGTGGAAACTGTAATCATCACAAAACTGTAAAACAAACTAATTTTAAGCCGCTAAATCAGGTTGGATGCAAAACAAATGCTGCAAAACTCAATAACAACAAGAAATAGTTGCTTACATTTTATTTTATTTGTACTTAAAAAGTTAATAAACTGTGGAGATTTTTTTTTAAAAGTATTCTTTGCTTTCTTTCTTGCGTTCCTGTAAAACTTTACAGTTCAACACATAAGGTGTTCAGATTTCTGAAGTTAAAACTGGGACATTTCCAGATCAAAGACAAAATTGAAATGTTATCAAGATGAAATTAATAAACAAGGACAGTTCCGGTTTCATTTATTTTAAAATATTTAGCAGTTATTTGAAGGTGAAATTAGAGTCAGGTGTTTTTCAGTCAATAGGATGATGATCGGGTGTGAGTGAGCACCCTGATTGATTAAAGAACAGGGATCTATCCATTGGTGTCAGAAACATTTGTAATGTGTTGGGGGGACACAGTAGTCTGGGGGGTCCTCCCCCAGAATTTTTTTGAATAAAGTAGATGCCATTTCCTGCATTCTGGTGTAACGAGTTGTTAAACATCTCCGTTTACCTACATAAGTAAACACTTGATTCTGTAACTTTTTTAGCGTTAATGGTGCAAGAAGTAGCCTGACCAACAGCTCCCTTTGTGTGAACAGAGCAGTCTTGCTTCTCTCACACATCCTAACATGGCCAAGTCAAAGTCCTGAACTTAATCCAATCCAAATGTTGTGGAAGGACCTGATGCTGCAGCTAATGTGAGGAAACCACCAACATCCAGAGTTGAAACTGTGCTGTATGGAGGAATGGGCTAAAATTCCTCCAAGCCGATGAGCAGGACTGATCAACAATTACCAGAAACATTTAGTTGCAGTTATTGCTGCACGAGGTGGGGCGTGTCACACCAGAAAGCAAAGGTTCACATACAACCACTCACAAATACTTGTATTATTATTATAATATTTTGGATCATTTTCCTCTTCCTCATCTCGGATAATGATGAGTCTGCGTACAGGAGAGAGGTGGGCCGGCTGGTGACCTGGTGCAGCAACAACTACCTGGAGCTCAACGCCCAGAAGACAGTGGAGATGATTGTGGACTTCAGGAAAGACAGAGCCCCTCTGCCCCCCATCACCTTTAAGGGCGAGATACACTCGAGCGTCCTCACGATACGCCAATACGCAGCGTACGTACGCCCCGTACGCAGCGTAGCCCCGCGTAGCCCCTCAGGGCAAGTACGCGCAAAAGTATTTTTTTACTACGCATACGCGATTCGCATACGCGATGCGCGGTGTCTGACCTAAACTTCCCCGGCGCCGGACTGTTTTGTATGTTACACAAATGAAATAAATTCCTCTTTTTTATCGCTGATCGGGCCTTTTCTTTTGTTTTTTTGCCTAAAGTCAAGTAACCGCTTCTTCCTCCGTTCACTCGATGAATGAAATGAATGAATTCAGGTCCTACCTGGGTGCGCGATGTTTTATATATTCCCTGGTGGGCTGTGGTGGGCTGTGGGCTGCAGGAAAAGCACTCCGTGCTCAGCTGCTCATATTACAACAAGGAGAACGCGAGCGTTTGGAGCGAAAAACTAGCGGAAGTGACGATCGGAAGTGACGGTACGGAGGAAATGACGTTAGAATTTGGAGCGAAAACACGAGAATCTACGCGAGAACGAAAGCCGAGTGTAGCAGCGGCTCCGTATACGCGCGTATACGTCCGTATACGCGCGTATACGGAGTCTGCTTAGTGTATCTCGGGCTTTAACAACACCCCCATCATCATTAGGGACTGCTACCGGTTCCTCGGCACCACCATCACCCAGGATCTCAAGTGGGAGCCAACCATCAGCTCCCTCATCAAAAAGGCTCAGCAGAGGATGTACTTCCTGCGACAGCTGAGGAAGGCCAAGCTGCCGGCCAAGCTGATGGTGCAGTTCTACACGGCCATCATCGAGTCCATCCTCAGCGCGTCCATCACAGTGTGGTACGCCGGGGCCACTGTCAGGGACAGACACAGACTGCAGCGCATCGTGCGCTCTGCTGAGAAGGTAATCGGCTGTAGTCTCCCATCTCTCCATGACCTGTACGTCTCCAGGACTGTGAGGCGAGCAGGTCGGATCACAGCTGACCCTTCTCACCCTGCATACGGTCTGTTCGAACGACTCCCCTCAGGCAGGAGGCTTCGGTCAATTGGGACCAGAACCTCCCGCCATAAAAACAGTTTCTTCCCCTCTGCTGTCAGACTTTTGAACACTCATAACCATGTTACCCCATAACTTGCCTTGGTCGCTGTATTTTGATTGGGAATCACTGTATCACTGTATTTTGATTGCACCACTCTAATTGCACTGTTTTTTAGTAGGTTTTGTTCACTGAATATTGTATTGATGTTTTATGGTTTATGTTTTTTATGTTTTATGTTTCTATATTTTATGCACCGTTATGCCGAAGCAAATTCCTAGTCTGTGAATCCTGTTCATTGACAATGGCAATAATAAACTGAATCTGAATCTGAATCTGAATCTTAAATAAATGACCAAGTATAATATTTTTGTCTCTTGTTTAACTGGGTTCTCTTTATCTATACTTTTAGGACTTGTGTGAAAATCTGAAAGTTATGCACCATAACTCATGTTCCCTGAAGGAAGGGAATGAGGTGCAACATATGACTATGGGAATTGCGCCCCCGCACGGTTCACCTGAAGTAATACATTCACGCCTTGAAAAGGCAGGTGGGCGTCAGCATCATTGAAGAGGCCCCGCCCTCTTTGCATAAAAGAGGCTGACGCCTCACCTTCATCCTCCAAGTGCACTTCACCGAGCTTGGGCATTGAAATTTAGGGCAAACATATGTTGCACCTCGTTCCCTTCCTTCAGGGAACATGAGTTATGGTGCATAACTTTCAGTTCCCTTATCAGTCAGGTTCACTCAGTGCAACATATGACTATGGGAACGTATTTCATTCACATCCTGAAAATGCTTTGGAAATGCATGCTTGTGAGAACTAAGGCCTTTATACTGCAGGCGTTTTAGCTGTACTCTACTCTGTGGTAGAGAGGACAGCCTGAGTGACATCACATGCTGTGACATCTAAACTGTAGTGTTTTGCAAACGGGTTTGAAGATGTCCAATTGGCAGCAGCACATATGTCTGTCACTGGCACACCCTGGAAAAGGGCCCATGAGGCTGCCAGGCCTCGAGTGGAATGAGCGTGTACCCCAGAGGGCACCTGCTGACCTTTGCTGCTGTATGCCCTTTTTATGACCTCAGTCACCCAGTGTGAGAGGTGCTGTTTTGACAGGGCTCTGCCAGCAGCTGGATTAGCAAACCACACAAACAGCTGGTTTGTTTTTCTCCAACTGACAGTTCTTTCAATGTAACTCAGGGCCCTAACAGGGCAGAGTGCATTCAGCCTCCTCTGTCCCTCTGTTAGTACAGGGGGAGGAGGAAATGTTGACAGTTCAAAGTCCAGACTTCTGGGATTTAAAGTTGGAACCTTTGGAACATATGCGGGGTTTCGAAACAGGGTGACCTTTGACCCATCAGGGGCAAACCTGGTACACATTGGGTATAAAGATAAAGCGTGGAGGTCACCCACACATTTAGTTGAGCACAGAGCTAAGAGCAAAGCTGTTTTATAAGATAACAAATCTATCTTAATGCTGCTAAGAGGCTCAAATGGAGGCTCACACAGAGCGTCCAGGACTAACTGGAGGTCCCAATCAGGGGCCAAAGTCCTGCTGAGGGGGGGCTTTTTCTCAGTATGCCCCTCATGAAACATATCATGAGAGGGTGGACACCGGATGTTTTACCTCCCCAGCCTTCATGGCACGCTAAGATGGCTGACAGGAAGACCTTAATGGTGGAGAAGGAGCGGTCCTTCTCCAGCAGGTCTTGTAGAAAAGTGAGCAGCTGGACCAGGTCACAGGAATATGAGATAATATTCCTCTCTAGACACCAGGCCTCAAAAACACGCCATTTACGAGCATAGAGAGTCTGAGTTGACTGGGCTCTCGCTCCCTGTATCGTGTTTATAACGTTACCGGGGAGGCCGGAGGCCATCAGCCGGTTCCTCTCAGCGGCCAGGCCCAGAGAAGCCATAATTCTGGGCGTGGGTGAAGGAGCTGCCCGTGGGCCTGAGTCAGCAGGTCCCTGTGGGGGGGCAGCTGCCATGGTGTCCCTGATAACAGTGAGATCACTTCTGGGAACCATGGTTTCTGTGGCCACCTGGGAGCTATGAGTATCAGGGAGAGAGCTCCCTTGCGTACCCGTTCCAGCATCGCCTGAATCAGGGGGACGGGGGAAAATGCATAATATAGTGCCCCTGCTGGCCAGTTGTGTGCCAGAGCGTCTGTTCCCAGTGGTGAGTTTGTTTCCCTTATCGAATGATACAGGGTGCAGTGAGTACTGCTGCTGCAGGCGAACAGATCTACGGATGCCCGCCCGTATCGTGCCCAGATCTGGTCCACAATGCGTGGGTTCTATCTCCACTCTGAGGAGAGCAGGGGCCCTCTGGAGAGGGCGTCTGCCCCGTGGTTTAGCTCGCCTGGGATGTGTGTCGCTCTCAGCGACAATATTCGGGAGCTGCACCACATGAGCAGTTTGTGTGTCAAGCTGACGCTGGCACAGTTTAATGGACACTCTTTGGCCCCGCTGAAAACGTGCCAGGCAGAGGTGGATGGATAAAATCTGAGCTTCTGAGAGCCATGCTCTGTACAGAATGGAGTTGACCTGTACACCCAGAAATACGGTAATCTGGGATGGAATCAGATTGCTCTTCTGCAGGTTTATTACAAAACCCAGAGCCTCCAAGTGAGTTATCACCATCTGTGAGTGCTACAGCGCCTGGTCTCTGTCGCGCCCGAGGATCAAAAATTGTCCAGATAATTCAGAACTCTGACCCCTTGACTCCTCAGTGGGGTTAAGGCTGTATCCAGACATTTTGTAAATGATCTTGGTGCAGTTTTTAGCCCGAAAGGCAGAGCCAGAAATTCGAGTGCTTTTCCTTCTAAGGCAAAACGGAGATATTTTCTGTGCCGTGCTAGGATGCTCACATGGAAAAATGTGTCTTTTAAATCCACGCTGCAGAAATAATCCCTCGGTCTCACCGACTGGATTACCTGCCTCAGAATGAGCATCCTGAATTTGTACGTTTTTATCCTTCTGTTCAGGTTACTGAGATCCAGTATAGGTCTCAAGCCCAGGTCTCGTTTTGGCTCGAGGAAGTACTTGCTGTAGTGACCTTTGTGTACACTGTGGTTTGGAACAACATTTATTACTCCTTTATCTAGCATTGTAGTGATTTCATCCAGTAGAACGTTGGCACGGTCTGGGTTTATGTTTGACAGCAGCACCCCCATGAAAAGGGTGGCCGCTTGTGGAACTGCAGCCGGAGG
Source organism: Garcialebias charrua (assembly GCA_038048925.1). Taxonomy (NCBI): domain Eukaryota; kingdom Metazoa; phylum Chordata; class Actinopteri; order Cyprinodontiformes; family Rivulidae; genus Garcialebias; species Garcialebias charrua. The sequence continues at coordinate 27,463 of JBBPBX010016093.1, read as the reverse complement.
CCCTGACTGACAGTTGACATGACCCACGTGTTTGGATGACACACCCTCCAGGCCTGAGCACGTGTGCTGAGCCTGTGGGGCATGTGTTTTCTGGGTTGTTTTTGTGTCAATGGTGCGGGGGGGGGGCAGTGACCCCCACCCGAACACTCTTCGACGAGCTGACCTGTCTGCCAACGGTCGCCAGGAAGTCTGCCTGTGGCAGACAGTCCCCTGACGACCAGCTGAGGCTCATTGTCTTGCCTGACACTGACTACTGCAACTCCCTGTTTGTTGGAATCCCTGGCAAAAACCTTCCGAAACTTCAATATATTCAAAACAGTACAGCAAGGATCTTGTTGAGAGTTCGTAAATTTGAACATATTACGCCCATTCTCCATAACCTTCATTGGCTTCCTGTCGCCTACAGAATTCAGTACAAAACTGCTCTCATTACACATCAATGCTTACATGGAGCTTCACCAGATTATCTGAAGGATATTCTTATTCCATACTCATCCACCCGGTCGCTGCGGTCACAGAACAGTAATCTCCTTCACATTCCGAGAACCAAATTAAGGACCATGGGAGACCGGGCTTTCAGTGTGGCTGCCCCCCGCCTGTGGAACTCTCTTCCTGACTGTCTGAGAGCCCCACAGTCTGTGGTTGACTTTAAGAGCGGCTTGAAGACCTTTCTTTTCAACCGAGCATACTCTACCTCCTCATGATTCTACTTTTGATCTTAGTTGATACTGTTATTGATTTTACTTGTTTTATTACTTGTTTTATTGACGTTTAATTCTGTTGCACTTTGTAGCACCTTGTGTTTCACGAGGGAGGAGGGGTAATTCCCTTCTCCCTTTATCGAGACTGTTTTCATAAAAATTGTGCTGTGTTGTTGTTGTTTTTTGAGTCAAGACACAGGGCAGGATGTGCTTTTGAAACTTTATTTTCGTGTTTTTAAGAACAAATCGTCTTTTTTACACACCCAGAAGAAACATGTCTTGTGTACACACAAATGTCACCAGCTTTTTGCTGCATTGCACACATAAAGTCTGGATTTAAAAGTCTGGGTTCCTGTACCTCATGGGCGGGCGAACCTGTAAAACTGCGAAGTGGTCCCGTTTCATCAGGCCAACTTCTGCCTTTGGTCCAGGTTCATCGAGGAAGACATCGGTGGGACCACTTGGCGAGGAACAAACCTGTTCCTGGCCCAAGCCTGGCCAGCCTGAGGCAGTCCTACTGCGGGTCTCGGCCGGTGCTCTCTATCGAACGCTGGCCTTTTTTGTGGAGGACGGCGTGTGGCTGAGCGGTGTCGATGCTACATGGCTCTGCTCCCACTGGCCTCTCTGGGGGGGGCGAAAGCTTTTCTCGGCATCCCCTCGCGTAGGGCCTCAGCCTGTTTTCGTCTTTGCTCCAGCCTACTCTGGATGCATTCCAGAGCCCCTCCGAAGAGCCCCGCCGGCTCGATCGGGTGGTGGAGAAACGGGTATCGCTGGCCCTCTGGTAGGTCAGTCAAGGTAAGCCACAAATGGCGCTGGGCGATGACCACTCCAGCCATGCATCTCCCTTGAGCGCTGGCCGCGGTCCCCATCATCCTGAGGACAAACTCAGTGGCCCTACGGACTTCCTCCAGGATTTCTGCCACACTCTTTTTGTTCGTCGTTTGCTAGAGCTCCTGCAGCTTCTCCGTCAAGTAGGCTTACATCATGGCCGAGGCGTTCATGACGCGGATCGCGAGGCCCTGAGCTCGGTAACATTTTTCGAGCTAGGAAGCCGAGGCGCGGCAAGGCTTGCTGGGCAGAGTTGGCTTGGAGCCCGATGTTCTGGGGGTTAAGTGGGCCGCCAGCATGTCCTCCATCTGCGGGATGGTGGCTATACCTGCTGCCTCCATGCCGGTGACGTCGAGGAACTGGGAGTGAGGCAGAAGCATGGGAGCTCTGGGTTTAGCCCATGTGCGAGTCAGCTCCGTCAGGAAATCTGGAAAAATCGGCATCCTGTGCCTCGTGGCCAACTGCTGCTTCGCAAAGAAGTAGTTCCCCGCCAACCTCGTAACCTGTTGGCGAGGGGTTCTGGCCAGCTGATCCGGAGCGTGTCCGCCGCTCTGCGACACAGGTCGAACAGAGCGGGGATGGAGACATCTGTCTCGGGTTGAGCTGTCGTGGGACTCTGGGAGAAGTCCTCTTCTTCTCCCTCATCCTCGTTTTCAGCCTCATCATCTGATATTTCACCCAAAGCTGTTAGCGAGAGCTCATCTGCGCGTAACAGGCTTCTTGTATCAAACTCGATGGTGGAGTCCCCGACGGGGGCCGCCATGTCAGCGTGGCCGCTGTCCTCCAGGTCCATGGCCTCGAGCTCCGATGTGGGAGTGAGTGCCTCTGTGAGGTCTGGGTCACGCGCCGCCGCAGAGCCACCCATGGCCTTGACCACAATGTCCAATCGATGCTTCCTCACAGCCTCAAGCATCTGGTTGCAGTGAGGGCAGGACTCGGGGGATTCCAACGCTGTCTTAGTGTGCAACATCCCCAGGAAGACGGGACAGGCCTCGTGGGTGTCCGTTGCCGAAAGGGAGTAGCCGCAGCCGCTGCGGCAGGCTCGGGAGCTGGGGCTCGCTGGCCTGCTGGTCTTCTTAGAATTTTTGGATTTTCGCTTTCCCTTCTCTGGAGCCATGGCTGAGAAGAGTCGAGCTCATTAGCTGTAGCTAACGTGGTCCGAAGACGTCCTCTCGTCGAGTCGCTCTCGTTGGCTAGCCTGCTAATCTCCGTTACCCAGGTAGCTAGTGACGCAGTTAGCGCCGTCGAGCGAAGCTGCGAAGAGAGAAGAAAAACCTTGAGGTTAAATAAAAGGCATTGGGCTAGCTTTCGCTAACCCAGCAGTACGAAGGAAATTTCTCTGTATGCTCAGGGTAGGGAGCGAGCTCACCTCCAGTCGAGCGATGCAGTCACAGAGAGAGTCCAACGAAGTTCAGGTGTAAGCGAGGTGAAGGGCATAAAAGAGTATGAAGGTGGGGCGTCAGCCTCTTTTATGCAAAGAGGGCGGGGCCTCTTCGATGACGATGGCCCCCACCTGCCTTTTCAAGGCGTGAATGTATTACTTCAGGTGATCTGCGCGGTGGCGCAATTCCCATAGTCATATGTTGCACTGAGTAAACCTGACTGATAAGGGAACTGATTATGTTTTAGGTCATATTTATGCAGAATTATAGAAAATTATAAAGACCACAAACATTCAAGCACCACGGTACTTACATATGTGGTGTATAAGTACAGTGTATGTTGATGTGTAGTAGGCTATATTGTGTGAGGTGAGTAAACTTTGGTCAGGTAATCCGCTAACATGAGCTCATCTCTGGTTCTGCAAGGCCTCCTATGTCTGAAGAGCCATCAGCCATGGTAATCATGGAGGTCCAGAATAGAATAAGAGCAGAAAAGGTTATGTAAAGATAATGGAAAATTATTTTTTTCTTCTTCTTTTGGCAGCTCTCTTCTTCAGGAGTGGCCACAGTGAACTAACTCGCACGAAGGCTTGGCCATTGCTTTTACACAGGATGTCCTTCCTGATGCAACCACAGACCACCAAGCTACCACAGCCCTCTGTGTGGAGCAGAGAGCTGCCATGATGGATAACGTTACCACAACTAATGAACACGTAAAGACAGATTTTATTAACCTTACCTTGCGCTATATCTTGTAATTTAACCTCTTTAAATAAAGGTTGAATGAATGAAATTCCGTGAAGTTTCAGATCTCCCGAGGGATAATCGACCCAGAAGTACAGATACGCTGCGTCAAGCCTCTTTGTTCGACTGCCCCTAGTGGTCTGGAGCACTTCCGTTTTTGTGGAGCGAGTTTGCAGCTGCTTTCGTTGTTTGCAGCTGTTCTCACTGTTTGCAACTGTTTTCACTGTTGCAGCATTTTCACTGTTTGCAGCGTTTTCGCTGTTTGCAGCTGTTTTCACGGTTTGCAACTGTTCTCACTGTTTGCAACTGTTTTCACTGTTTGCAGCATTTTCACTGTTTGCAGCGTTTTCACTGTTTGCAGCTGTTTTCACTGTTTGCAGCTGTTTGCAGCTGTTTTCACTGTTTGCAGCTGTTCTCACTGTTTGCAGTTGTTCTCACTGTTTGCAGCTGTTTTCACTGTTTTCAGCGTTTTCACTGTTTGCAGCGTTTTCACTGTTTGCAGCGTTTTTCACTGTTTGCAGCTGTTTTCACTGTTTGCAGCTGTTTTCACTGTTTGCAGCTGTTTTCACTGTTTGCAGCTGTTTTCACTGTTTGCAGCTGTTTTCACTGTTTGCAGCTGTTTTCACTGTTTGCAGCTGTTTTCACTGTTTGCAGCGTTTTCACTGTTTGCAGCTGTTTTCACTGTTTGCAGCTGTTTTCACTGTTTGCAGCGTTTTCACTGTTTGCCGCTGTTTGTGACCTCTGATGCTTCACGGTCGCTATTGAATGTTCTATTAGAGAAGATTTATTCACTTATGCATGCTCACAACCACACACAAATGGATGCAGGGATGTATATGTAGATATCATATGTAGATATGTAGATGGGTATGTGACTGAATATGTATATATATATATATATATATTTTTTTTTGTAGGTATATATATTTATAATAATCTACTGCAAAGTCTTGAATGTTATGTGTCTTTTATGCATATGTGTTTTGTTACTGTGTTCTGTCATGTACTTTGCAGGATTGCAGACGGCGGTTGGGTGTGTTTGCCTTGTGCTCTTTTTGTGGATATTTGTTTTGTAGTCTTACTTTCTGTCTTTCCTTTCTTTCTAGAAAAAAAAAATGATACGTTCCTAGCCACGGATGCAGGTGATTTTGTGAAACTGAAACTGTGGAATGAATACACTGATCTCAAACTATGTTCTTTTTTGGTGAGATTTAAAACCGAAGAGTCGCCATCTGAAGCCGCGAGCCAAGCTGTCTGGCCAATCTCGGAGCTTCGACTAGAAGGAGCCGAGCGCCTCGCACGGACCTAAGAGCCGCCGACAGGTACCACGAGCCAGGCTAGCGCGCCAACCTCAGAGCTGCTGCGACCGGAGGAGGCCAAGCGCCGTGCAAGGACCGGGGTGCCGCCATCTGGAGCCACGAGCCAGGATAGCGTGGCAACATCGGAGCTGCTGCGACAGGAGGAGGCTGGGCACCGTGCACGGACCGGAGGGCCACCATCTGAGCCAGGCTAGCGAGCCGACCTCATCAGTTCCTAGGATCTGAGTGCTGGGTGCTGCGGGCTGCTGAGACCATGAGTTCTGGTCTGCTAACATCTGATCTGGGTGCTGGGCCACAGCTACCATCATTAGTCCTTGGGTGTCCTGAAAGGCGCTTTTAAATAAAATGATTATTATTAGGCCTGTGAGTCGGGGTGGGCGATATGGCTCAAAAATTATATCGTAATATTTCAGAGCATTATCACGATAACAATAAATTTCTTGATATAACAAAAAAAAAAATTCTTATTTGACAAAATTAACTTAACATGTTACTTTGCAGTAGGCTATTGTATAAAATTTAAAAAAACAACAAGGGGTAATTTTACTGAAATTACTTTATTTAGTAAAGTATTCAGTCTCCAAGTATAAAAATAAAACAACTAAATAAAATGAAGCTTAAGATTTGTCGAGCATAAATGAAACACAACAAAATATGTATTGCCTTTAAATGAGCTATAACTTTCAGAACTTGTAACAAGGTGATCAGCTGACCCTGAAGCTTGTTCATGTTTCAGCTTCATCTGTTCCTGCAGGAACGTGTCATTCCTCAGATTAATTTTTTTAACTGATCTGTCTCTGATGTGGAGCGACTGTGGAGCAACGCGTGTTTCTACCGACAGAGACACACAACACCGGCTGTTCGGAGCGGGGCAGGGGGAGGGGGGACATATGAGCTGTCTCTACCTGTAGTTCAGAGCAGGGGGGAGAGATGCATGCGCGTTGTTTGTTTTTAGCATTTTAGCAGTAACTAATTAGCTTTACACCAGTACAGACTGGTGGAGGGGAGGTGCACATTTGTTTGGAGCGCTCGGGTGTTAAGGGGGCGGGGCGCCCTGACGTAATATGTCATGAAATTAGCATATCATGATATAACTTTTTTGCCCGGGCAAGCTTTTTTTTACCGGTATACCGGGAACGATATGATATGGCCCAGCCCTACCTGTGAGCCTTGTGGAAGGGCCACGTGGTTCGGCTAACAAACCACCAACCGGAGACCTGCTACCGCCAGACCACAAGTACTGTGAGTAATGACGAAAAAAAGTGGACAAATGAAACAAGAGTCGGTGGAAGATAATTCAACAGATATAGAAGAAATTAAAATAACATTAAACTATATGAGTGCTGAACTGTCAAAATTATCATCTCAACATCTCCTGACCGGTCTGATTGAGGAAGTGAAACAACTGAGGGATCTGATAAGAAACAAAGACAATAAAATAGCTGAACTGGAACAAAAAATAGATGATTTAGAGCAATACACAAGACGAGACAACTTGGTGATCACTGGACTTGAAGTTAGGCACCGGATATATGCAGGAGTTGTTGCTGGTGCTAACACAACAGAGGATGCACCACAAGAAGAGTTGCAGACTCTGGAGGAGCAAGTAGTGACTTTTTTTACAGGACAAGGACATTGACATAAAACATGAGGACATTTCGATCTGTCACACCCTGCCCAGTAAATCAGAAAAATTGAAACCATCAATAGTTGTCAGGTTCATTAGCAGGAAATCAAGAAACAATGTAATAATGCAAGCAAAAAAACTAAAGGGATCAAACGTTTACATAAATGAACATCTAAGCAAAAAATTTGGAAATATTGCACATGAAGCAAGGTGGTTAAAAAACAGAAAAAATAGCATCAACATGGACAAGAAAAGGAAACATCTGGATCAAAGCACATGACGGGTCACAGGCTAAAATAATCAAAGAACTGAAGGATCTGGAAAAACATAGATGAGCTCAGGAGATGACAAATTATAAATCAGAGAAACAACTTGCACACAAAATTGACATAATATACAGTCAAATGAACAAATACATAAAAATATGACAACATACGAAGACTCAGAACCTAAAATATATAATGTTGAACATGTGATTGATACAAAAAAATTCCTGTAATAAAATATAGCAAATATTATAATGAAGAGCAGTTTAATGACATCAATATGACAAATGGAGGTCTCTCTATTCACTTCAATAGTAGAAGTATAAATGCAAATATATCCAAGATAACAGATTATTTAAAACAATTAAACAGAACTTTTACTCTAATAGCACTGTCAGAGACATGGCTCAATGATGAAAACACAAATGTTCACATCGAAGGGTATGAATTATATCATATGAACAGAAATAATAAAAGGGGTGGTGGAGTTGCTCTATTTGTTAATAATGAAATAAAATGTAAATTAATTAGCGAAATGTCAATAATTGTTGATAATATTATGGAAACGATGACAATAGAAATAGTAAACAAGAATGATAAAAACATAATAATAAGTTGTGTATATAGATCACCAGGATCAAATATAGAAATATTCACTGATAAAATCATGGAGCTATTGGAAAAGAGTTTTAATAAAAAAGTTTTTTTGTGTGGAGACTTTAATATTGATCTGGGAAATAAAACAGATTCAAATAACATCAGTACATTTATGAATTCAATGTATAGTTTAAATCTTTATCAGAGTCAGAGTCAGAGAGTCTTTATTGTCATTTGCACCGCATGTAGTACATGTGATGAAAACGAGATTATGTACACAGGGTCCCAGTTACATCCAACAACAAATGCAAGAGAAAAACAATAATAACATCTAGGATTAACTAAGAGAAACATCAACTAGTAATACACTAAGCCCTAATGTAGTAGAAAAACATCATTATAAACAGCAGCACGAACATGAGTCATTATGAGCAGATGGTCACAGATGAACGCAGCAACAAGAAACAGATCAGTATCAACATGATGTGACATTTTGCAGTGTTTATTCTTATTATTTATTTATTCATGAGTCTGACAGCCTCAGGGTAGAAGCTGTTCCTCAGTCTAGTGGTTCTACATTTGATGCTCCTCAACCTCCGTCCCGAGGGGAGTGGTGCAAAGAGTGAATGTGCTGGGTGAGTGAGGTCTTTCATGATGCAGGTGGCTCTTTTTCTGCATCTGGAGGTGTAAATGTCTGTGATGGTGGGGAGACTGACTCCCACAGACTTCTGTGCAGCCTTCACCACTCTCTGTAGAGCTTTCCTCTCTGCAACTGTGCAGCCTCCATGCCACACATTGATGCTGGAGCACAGGATGCTCTCCACTGCACACCTGTAGAAGGAGTTGAGGACTGAGCTTCTCAGACCAGCTCGTCTCAGCCGTCTGAGGAAGTAGAGTCTCTGATGACCTTTCTTGATCAGGCTGGTGGTGTTGTTGCTCCAGCTGAGGTTATCATTCAAGTGTACACCTAGGTACTTGTAGCTGGAGACCACCTCCACCGCAGATCCACCTATGTACAGTGGGGTGTGGGTGTGTTTGTTCCTTCTGAAGTCCACAATCATCTCCTTCGTCTTCTTCACATTCATGTGAAGGTTGTTCTCTTTGCACCAGCTCTCCAGGTGCTCCACCTCCTGTCTGTAGCTGGATTCATCATTATCTGTGATGCATCCCACCACCGCTGTATCATCTGCAAACTTAACAATATGACAGCCTGGATGTGTGGCTGTACAATCATATGTGAGCAGAGTGAACAGAAGAGGGCTCAGCACACATCCTTGAGGAGAGCCAGTGCTGAGGGTTATGGTGGAGGAGGAGAAGTTGTGGATCTTCACGGACTGTGGTCTGTTTGTTAAGAAGTCTAGTACCCAGTTACAGATGGAGGGGCTTAGTCCAAGTGTGGATAGTTTGTCTATCAGAGTTTGGGGGATCATGGTGTTGAAGGCAGATGTGAAGTCCACAAAGAGCAGACGCACGTATGAGTCCTTCTGATCCAGGTGGGTGAGAGCAGTGTGGACCACAGAGGAGATGGCGTCCTCTGTTGATCGGTTCTCGCGGTATGCATATTGATGAGGGTCCTCGCTGATGTTGACGGTTGTCTTGATGTGGGACATGACCAGTTTCTCAAAACATTTAGCGACTATCGGGGTGAGAGCCACCGGTCTATAGTCATTCAGACCAGTCACTGTGGAGCTTTTTGGGACTGGGATGATGGTGGCAGTCTTCAGGCAGGTGGGAACTGACTCCAGTGAAAGTGAGGTGGTGAAGACGTCAGCCAGCACCTCACAGAGCTGGTCCGCACATTCCTTCAGAACTTTCCCTGGGATGTTGTCTGGACCCGTAGCTTTATGAGGGTTGATCCTTCTGAGACTACCTCTCACTTCTGCTTATCAGTTAATATCAAAGCCAACAAGAATCACAACTCATAGTGCCACGATAAATGATAATATATTCACAAATATAACAAATGGGGATGTGATAGGTGGTATTTTAACGACCGAATTAAGTGATCATTTACCAGTTTTCACAATCTATAAAAATGATCAAAACACTACAAAAGCAGTTACAACTAAGAAAAAAATAATAAGCACATCCAAAAAAGCTTTAGATAAATTAAAAGATGATCTAGATAACCAAAACTGGAATAAAGTGTATGTTGATGATGTGAACAGACCATATGATGAGTTTATGAATAGGCTATCTTAGAAGCTCTGTATGAAAAGAACTGTGTGCAAAAAAATCATACAAAGAGAAATATTGTTGACCAACCATGGATGACAAAAAGGGTTGAGAAATGCTTGTAAAAAAAAACAAGATTTATTTGTATTCATGCTTCTTGACATTGAGAACACAAAACACTGAAGAAAAATATAAGAAATATAAAAATAAATGATTAGGGATTATAAGGAAACATAAGACGGAATATAATAATAATGTCTTTTCCTGTCATCTGTGTATGTTTCCCATACACAGATGAAATTCGTCTCTGCATTTAACCCAACCACCACCAAGTGGTGCAGTGAGCAGCCAGAAAGCGCCCGGGGAGCTGGAGAATTAGGTGTGCACTCATAGACACCCCAAGGTGTGTAGTGGCCGGGGCGCGAACCCGCGTCCTTCGGGTCCCAAGTCGGGAGCCCTGCCACTACACTATCTTGGCTCCTTATAGTGATTTATTAAATAAAAGTAATGGTGATATGAAGACATTGTCGCAAATTCAAAATGGATGACTTACCGGCTGTCCCGCATCTCCCATCAATGTCCATCTGCATTTAAGGCCGTCCTTTCATCAGCCCTTCCTGTTTGCTAGCTCGCTGTATTCCTCCAGCTCCCCATCTCCACCCGTGGTTTCAAGATCCTCAGTTCTCCCCTCTTCGTCCCGACTATGCCACCGGAGATAATCCTGCTCGCCTCCATCCTGGACCTACGTTTATGTTTATGTTTATTAAATTTGTTCATTTTTTTTACAAAAGAAACAATACAAGACAATCTCTTAAATGATAGTGTACAAAATGTAAAAAAATGAAAGGTAGCAGAAAGAAGAATAAATCTTATAGAGCTTTGGAGCACACGTCACTGTGTGGGCAGGTGTCGGGGGCGTGTCGGGGCGTTCCGGTCTCGACCGCCATGTTTGTTGCCCTCAGAAAAAATAAAAGAAATTCAGGAGATTTCTTCCGTCACGGTTCTGAAAAGCAGGCAAAATAAAGTGGACTGTATCCTAATAAGCTTCTCCCAGGTGAGAAAAAAAAACTACATGGAAAAAAATCGGTATAATTGGAAATGTTGCCCGTTTGAAATAAATAAATGGAGCAGAGACCCGGAGTAATACTTACCCTGACATTCCCTTCACAGTCATTTTAGCAAACCTGGTCTGTGTCAGTGTTTACACCACAAATAATTTTTATAATTACAAATCACTGGGAGAGCTGGTCCAATCTATGAACAGCTGGGTAGATGATTTGGACATTTTTAATAATAATAATAATAATAATAATAATAATAATAATAATAATAATAATAATAATGTCTATTCCTGTCATCTGCATATAAAGCCCCCAGATTGTAAATACGTTGAAGGTACGTTGTATTTGGATCCTTAATTGTACATAAATTATTAATTTACATTTCTTTCAGAATCAAACAACCTTCTGTATGCTAGGAGTATTAAAAACTGAGAACACTTGATTTTTAAAGTATGTTTTTTAACTAAATTACAAGGTCCAAGTTGAAAATTACCTTATTTTTAATGACTTGAGCATGTCTAATAACATGTAGACTTCAAATCTTGATTAGATTACTATAATCACTATATACAGTATATGTATTAAGATGCATATATATACTGTATATTATAGATTGTCTTTTCATTCACCATTTTAATTGTGTTCACAGGTTCTGCTCTGACTCTGAGCCACCAGAACACCGTGGGTCATGCTGAGTAACAGTGTGTCTACACACAGAAATAAAATGGTGTGTGAATCATCAAAACACCTACATTAAAATACAGCGAGCAGTAAAAAAAATCTTAAAGTTAAAGCATGTGGTTTCATCATAAACACCAACTCCTGAACTTGGAGCATCTTCTGATGGACTCAGTGTGATCGCTGCTGCCTGGAGAAAGTTCCCTCACAGATACAAGACATGCAGCATCCAGCAGCTGGAGGCAGGAGATGAAGTTTACCTGCAGAAGCATCACCCACTCTGCACAGGTGCATAATCAAACCACTGTGACCTTGTGTGGACCACACAGACATGGCTGGACGTCTACAGAAAGCATGAAGCTTCCTAAAGATATTTCTCAGAGCTTGTACTTCAAGGGAGACATAATTATGTAAAACATGCTGTTGACTTATATTTGCACATTTTTGTGTGTTTTCTATAAAATGTATTAACTCACACGTTCATCACATTTACTGGAAATGTTTAATTACATCAAATGTTTACTTCAAAATGGATCTGTTTCATTTCAAATTCAAACAATGACAACAATACGGCAAAGCAATGAAGTCCTGTATAGTACCTGACTTTTTTGTGTCACCCCTAAGAAATTCTTTGTCTAGCTGTTTTTTATTCAGCTCTGACCTGAGCTCCCTGTTTTCCTGTAAGAGACGATTAATTTCTGCTCTTCTTTGTTCGCACAACTGACATTCTGTTTGTCGCCTTTTTGCTGCTGGTTCTTCTTCCTCCTCCCCATCTGCAGCGACAGTGATGTCCTCTCGTGGGGTTTCCACCGCAGACTCCACAACTTGCTCATGCTCCTCTCCAGCAGCCTCCACTGCTTGTTGATTTTGCCTTTCCATCACTTCCTGGCCTTCATCTTCCCCTTGTGCTCTGCTGTAACGTCTCTAATCGACGAGCATGTCGGTCTGATGTTGACACTTTCACCTCGGAGTGTCCCAAGTGCAGTGTTGGAGCCCAGTCGGGATTTGACTCATCCATCTCATAAGATTTGCCTTGAAGAGAACGCAGATCAGTAATATAATTATTGCCAGAAAACATTACTGTCATCCATCTAGTATATTATTTTTTTAGTTGAAATTACTGAAGTTCCATTGGTAGATTACCTTATTTTAATGGTGATGTATAAATGTCATAACAATGTACTACCCTTAAATATTCAGACACATTTTGTTAAAAGATGAAGCGCTTTAATGTGTAATATGTTGAAATTTGAAAATTGAGATGAGTTACTCATTTTTTGTTACTTATAGATTATTCTTTGAATAGATTGTTTGGAAAAGGGGCAGATATAATAAGATAGTTTCTTCTTTCTGCTGCCTTTCATTTTATATTTTCTTTTTTTTGTCTTTGTTGGGTATTTATTTTGATAAAATGAATAAAGAAATAAATTAATAATAAAAAACAATATGCTACAGTCAATGTGACAACACAATCAACTTTAAACAGTTTATTTTAAAATAACACAGATGTCCGACCTAAACTTGGTTGACCCACTATGCACTGAACTCGACCAAAACATGATACACCTTGACAAAATGGCACAACTCCAGTAAACTGATTTAAAATACTCACCTGAATGGAAATGTCTGGAACAAACAAGCATGTATCTTGTGATGTTGGAGAACGTTACATCAGGACGTCTCACTGCTGATATCCATGCCTCCTTTTTGTTATGGCCGACACAAGCTCGCCCTCGCGTTGTTTCCAGGTAGGGAAACTATAAAACGAGAGTCCGTTTTCTATTTTTTTACCTTTTCTGTCGTGTGAACGGACATTGCATCCTATTACACAGCAATTTAGGACCATTGCTAAGCTGTTGAAACCTGATTCGAACAAAATACGAGCGAGGCAGGAAAAATGGCGGATCGACAAAAAACTACAAAAAAAACTACCCACAATGCTGTGCGCGGTGGACCAGTGACGTCACGCTCCAAAGCTCTATTATATCTGCCCCTTACCTCCAACAATCAGATTAAACAACAATAATCAGCCATGTAAACAATAATAATCTTCAACCAACTTTTTCCAACAATCAGATTAAACAATAATAATCTTCAACCAACAGTACAAAATGACTAACTCTTTCTAATTTTCTAACTGATACAATACACATTATGCTATTTCATATATATATTTTTAACACATTTGTTTTGATCATTTTTTTAAAATGTAAACATTGACTTGGCATTTTTAACTACATTCTCCAAGCCATTCCATAATCTAATTCCCTGGATTGAGGTAGAACGTCCCTTCAAACTGGTTCTACGTCTACGTCTGTGTATGTTCCTGCTTCCTGTTCCCCTAAAACCCAGCCGGTCAAAGCAGATGGCCGCTTGTCCTGAGCCTGGTTCTGCTGGAGGTTTCTTCCTCATGAGGGAGTTGAACCCGGAGGCCTCCAGCTGTCCCCTTTATACAACGCTGTTATTGCTAGTATCACTCAGCCCTCTGTGATAGCAAACAACCATCAGGGTGCTAACGATCCATCGTTAGGCTGATGATCCTCCTTGATTATGTGAGCAACTGGTTTCTGGCTGTCATCAGCCAACTGGTTGATCCACTGTGAGAGGGTGCTATTTATAAGACTGAGCTGAATACAGCAGCTCAGACTGAGGAAAGCCTGGTCTATACTTCTTGTTGCACGTCTTTTATCCCCCGTTGAGTGCCCAGCGATGACGTAATTGCGTGTGTGTCACCGATCGCATTTGAGTGTTTATACTTTGAAAAGACTGGGGGATACATTAGTGATCCCTCCCTCTTCCCTCCCACTGCATACATCACGCGCACTCCCACCGGACCGCCTCGGCGAGTTTCTCTTCAAAACTATCCATGTCAAAGCAAAAACTAAAACTGGCTTCTGGAAAGCCGTTTTCGCACTGCACAGCCCTCCCCTGAATGAAATTCAGCTCGCGCTGAAAGGCGGAAATGCTCTGATGGGTGCGCGCTTCATGTTATTATTTATGTTCTGAAATAAGCTGATTTGTAATCAGTTGTTAACAAAAATTTAACTCAGAAACACTAATATATATATATATACATATACAGGGATTAGGGATTATAAGGAAACATAAGACGGAATATTATAATAATAATAATAATGTCTTTTCCTGTCATCTGTGTACATATATATATGTATATATACTCGTGGTTTTTTCCTTCGTGTGTGTGTCGTCGTGGTATATATATGTATATATACACTCACAGATGAGCTACGTCAGAAAAACACAGGGACAAGCCTGAGGAAAAACCACTGTGATCAGACTTGCCTCCCTGTTAGACAACACCGCCACCTGGCGTCCAAGCAAAATATGGCAGCACCATTCACCACTGAAAAGAAGGAAAACTTCACTTCACACTCTCTTAGTAGACAGAAACAATTAATAACAATTAAAAACACTGAAAATGGTCAAATAGTATATGTATATACTGTATATATATATATATATATATATATATATATATATATATATATTGCTGGGTTTCAGATGACGTAGCAGTGACGTCACAGAATGCAGATGCGGGGCAAGAAGTAAACGCAGCCGTTTCCTTCTGTTGCTGATTCAGCATCAACATGCCTAAATTCTGTGCCGTTTACGGTTGTTGCAACCGCTCTAATCGAGAGATAGATAAAAGTTATTTTCGTGTTCCGAAAGTAGTATGCTACAAGGGGATTAATTTAAAAAAACTTACAGAAAAAAGACGACAAACGTGGATTACAACCTACGGCTAAAAACAGGAGGTGCAGAAACTGACGAGAGTCTGCAGCGACCACTTTGTAACAGGTAAGGGTCGTATCGTTTAAATCATATTTTCAGATATTTTATTGGACAGTAACTAGAAAGACAGGTAAGATATGTTATGCCCTAGCTTGTGTAGTGGTTCAACACTTGGTTGTTCCCAGAAAAAATCCGATTAGAATGCTAATGTTGTTAGCGGTTAGCTTAGTGCTAGGAAAGGCATTTACGTGTTTTACTTTAAAGTGGTGTCTTATATTTAGGTTGTCCGAGTGCAGCAGGTGATGTACATTCCCAAGACTGGGCCCCCACTGTTAACCTGGGGTACCAAAGAAGTAACGAGTGGCCACAAACAGAAGCATCCCTCCGGCGCAGGGAAAGAGCTAAGGCCTGGAAGCTTCTCTGCACTGAGGAGGCCAACAGTCTGGAAGATGAGCTCTGTGAAGAAAGCTTACCAGCCCCTGAAAACGAACGATTCAAAGGTAAAATAATAATAAATAAAAATACTATTTATTTATTTATAGAATTTCTGAACGTAATTTTTAATAATTAAATATTTGCAGATGCAGAATGCCAGACGGATCTAAGCATGGTTGACCTCACAAAGCTGGAGGATGCAGTGAAAGGCTACACAACTGAGATCTGCGACCTTAAGGAAAAAGTCTCAGTGACTAAATTTACTCCTGAAACCTTCCAGAACAACGATAAAACAAAGTTTTATACGGGACTGCCCAACTTTTTAGTTTTGATGCAAATTTTTCAGCTCTGTGAACCTTATACATCAGCATGTCATCACTGTCAGCACTCTCCAAATTTGAGCAATTTATTATGATACTTATGCATCTCAGATTACATCTGCAGCTTCAAGACCTTGCCTATAGATTTAATGTGTCAAAAGCCACTGTGTCTCGAATTTGTTTTAGAACGATTCATGTTCTCCATGAAAGATTACAATTCTTAATAGTGGCCTGAGCGACAAGTAATTCAATCAACTATATTTATATAAATATTTTAAGTTTAAATGATTATACATGTATTTATCATTTAAAGTAAATCAAAAGTAAATTAAATCACTAATACTGTTACAGACCATATTTGTACATGTTAATTGTTCATGAAGACAAAAAAAAAATTTACCCAATAAGGTTGAATATTTTTAATTTATTCAATGAACTCCATAACCAATCTTTGTGAATATTGGTCAGTTAAAATGACATGAGTTTTGCTATTGAAATAAAAACATTTTTCTGAAGTAGACTCATTTTGCAACATTTGTGACATATGACATTTGTATGTGCTGTTATTTAACATATTAGAACACCTTTGAAATTCACAAGCTAATCTCATATTGATTTAAATATATCATTTGATTTAACATACTTAACTTTTCAATTAAGATTATTGTAAATAAAAAACAGCTGTCATGACATGTAACAACATCACATGACCCTTCTGCAGAGTGCTTGCTACAGGTGTAGCTGAAACATGTTATGGTAGTGACAAATGTTTTTGGGGAAAAAAAGAGCAACTGTTTAAATTTGTATAAACTTTTCAAACTCCTTTCATCAACTACTCCAAATAACATTCTTGATTCTTAGATTGGTTAGTCACGTGTGGATTTCTGTCCCAGGATTTCAGGTAGGATGCAATGTGTAAAATAGTGCTGAATTTTGGGAACTGCTGTTTCCCACAGCTGGTCATCTGGCAGAATTCTTTCCACATAAATATCATTTTCACTCCATACTACAAAATCACAATATTGTACATCCACAATGTGAATCTGATCCTGGAGCTGATGGTAATAAGGATGGTTCCTATCCAGTTGTACAGAATCTCCAACCTTGACGAGACGACGAGACAAAAACCAGGCTGTCCAGCACACATCCTCAGACCGACTTCATGCTGTTTGCTCTGTGGGCACTGAAGGACAAGACAATGAAACTTAGACATAAAAAATAAATACGGTAGTCTCCAAAACATTTCAATATGATACGTTTTTAAAGATTGTGTTTCACTCATTTCACTATCCAACACCAATGTTAGAAAATGAGACTATATTTATGTCTCTGTCAACCAGGTGTGTTCCACAGGTAAGAATGTATTAATCTGGACTAAGTTTTAAAAGGTGATGGAAAGGTCACACATTTTTTAACTGGAAACAAGGCAACATCCCACAAACTGCAAGACCATCCCCAAAACTACGGCTACATGCTGTGAAATATGCAAACAACAAAGATTTGAGTAAAAAATTATAGTTGTAACATTCATACTGTGAGGTGCGCAAAGTCTGCAGTGCAGTACCCTAATGCATGCTCAATAATCCAGGTAGAAAAATCTAAAAAAGCTAAGTCTGCAGTGCAGTAGTCCAAACCTTTTGAGAAATAAATTTTACCTTGATTTCACACACCCTGGCTCCATGACAGTCACATGAAACGACTCCATCTGGTGAGGCTCCCATGTATGGCCACCTTGAGTTTAACCAGCTAGTATCTGAAGTTACAAAGAAGATACGATCACCTTGATGATACTGTATTATCAAAACAAAAAAAATCATAATATTTTCAGTACATTAACTTACCTTTTTAATGGAGTTACTGTAGATCTCTGACCTACAGTGTAGAAATGCATATGACTCAACGTTAACACATACAACTCCAGCACGAATTTGGCTTTACAGAAGCTAAATATATTATTTTTAAGTAGATCCACGCACATAGAAATAACAGGGGGCTAACTAAACTTGTTGTTAGCATTAGCGATAGCGTAGTTAGCATAGGCTAATTACTAAATAAATAATACATCTCACTACTCACCCGGGCAGAAACAAGTCGACAACCATTTAAAGCTTCTTTTGATCCTAAATGGTTAACCCAAAACTCGTCCTCGCCAGTTTATTTAGGGCTTTGGCATACTTGCTGTAATCCATTCTGCTGTGTTTTGAACTGGGGAAAATCACTTCCTGCCCCGCATCTGAATTTCGCGCCACTTCCGGGTCACGTGATTGCAACCCAGCAATATATATATACATATATATATATTCAGCTAACACCAGAGGTGGGTAGAGTATTCAAAATTTTTACTCAAGTAAAAGTATTGTTACTTGAACCAAATAGTCCTCAAGTAAAAGTAGTGAGTAGTGAAGTGGGAAGAGTAATACACAGTTATATGTTATTCTGATTGAAACTAATACACAACTGTTCTATAATTAATACACAAGTGCTCTATAATCAAGGTATTCACAACTGTTTTACAAATGTTTATGCAATCACGTCTTATGTGCCTTAAAGTAGCTTTTAGAACGAATAGAAGGTTGACAGGCTCAGGGGATGATGTACTTTGCGCCTGCTCTGATCTTCACAGGCCTTAGGGGGATGGGCAGGACACAGATGACTCAAACTAAATACAGTATACAGTAATGCTGAGTACTTATAAAACACACACACTAACTAAGTGACCAATTAGTGTAACTGGACATTAATTTACATTAAAGATCATACACTACACACATAGATTAGAGCTGTTCTGATACTTTCTTACTGAGCAAACATGCAGAACAAAAGGGCTGACTTTCAGTAGACTTCTGCACCAGCCATATATCTCCAAGGTCGTATAACTGACAAACAAGAGATGCACCAGGTCTCTTATCAATGCCCTAAGCCAATCAGAGGCCAGGAGAGACACAAACTGCATCGTGATATCCCCAAACTACACAGATTTGAGCAGCATTCTTTGAGAACCTCGCCGCGGAAAGGTCTGTCTTATGCTCACCAATTTTCTGTGCACAAAGAATTGTTTTATTCATGCTGTACCTCTGTTAACCTGTAAACCTATGTCTGTTCAATAAATCTTTATCATTTTACAAGAGAGACTGGTCATTGAACACCTTTGCGAAACCCCTTCAGCTTGGTGACCCTCGACATCTGGCCTTGTCTCTTTCTCTGATTTGGAGGGTGCGACGTGGACTGCTCTTCAGCTGTGCTGCAGTGGGGCTCTGTGACACGACAACATCAGGTGAGTCGACCGTGTATTACACAAAACCGACAATTTGGCCACCGTCCCAAATTCAACTGCGCACAGACGAAGTCCAGTCTCGTGATGAAGTCTGGTTCTTCAAGTTAAAGGGATTGTGACATGATTTTTTTACTATTCGTAAAATTGCTCAAAATATATATATATTATCATTTAAATATGTTTGTTTTTGCAAACAAAATGATAAATCACTTTAATTTTGCTTTAAAAGTGATTTTGAACTTCAAGCCGTGTTTAATCATGGGAAATCCCATTACACACGAACGCACCATCTGTGATGTCACACTGGGCAGAGCTCTGGGCTTGTCACAGTGCGCAGGTATGAGCAGCTCGACATGAAGGAAGTCTGATACAGCATCAGACCTAAATTAGATCCTGTTGTTTCTTGTTTCATCACCCAAACAATTTTCTGCTTCCCAAAATGAAGACAAATAGCTCAAATCTTCACTTAGATTGCTAAATTCAGCCAGTTTTAAATTGTCCGCTATTAAAGACACCACAGCCCTCTGCCCAGTGTGACATCACATATGGTGCGTTCGAGTGTAATCGGATTTCCCATGATTAAACACGGCTTGAAGTTCAAAATCACTTTTAAAGCAAAATTAAAGTGATTTATCATTTTGTTTGCAAAAACAAACATATTTAAATGATAAAATATATATATTTTGAGCAATTTTATGAATAGTAAAAAAATCATGTCACAATTCCTTTAAAGTTAATTATACAAATTTGGTTTGATCTGTCGACACACGTTTCAGTTTTAACAGACGCTTGTTTGTGTGCGGGACGGTCCCCGCCGCTCGGTCTCGGGCCGAGCCGCGTGCTCGTGGGTGAGACGCGTGCTCGTGGTTTTTTCCTTCGTGTATGTGTCGTCGTGGGTTGTTCGTGTTTCATTTACTTGTTTGGGGGGTCAAACGTATTCGATTGGGTCGTGGGTTTCGTTGCCGCTGGTTTCGTTCGGACGGTTTCCGTCCGCCCGTTGCCGGAGGGGGGAGGCGTTCGTTTGTCGGCCCGTGTTCGTTGTTCGTTTCCGGGTGCGCTCGCTTCAATCAGAGTGGCTGGACTCGCAGAGACGTTCTGTTTGCACGTACCACGTTAGGGAACTTCCCGGCTTCCTGTGACGTCACTGCGTGAGTGACCGCTCTGTGCCGCTTGTTTTTGGTTGTCGAGCGTCTTGTTGCCCGGTCTGTCGCGGGACGGACCGGATGCCACTGGGGTGAGTGAGGCCTCCGTGAAACGGTGTATCGCGGGAATACATCGCCGTCAAGTGGTAGGAACGTCTTCCACATGTGCCCTGCGGCGAACTTGCAACTCGCCGTGGTGGAATTCGCACTGGAGGCGTGACCCTTTGTGGTCAGAGGGGGGAGACCGCCTGTTCTTTGAATACGGCGGTGCTGATTGGTTTTTGAGTTTCGGCCGTTTTGCATGCTTCTGTTCTCGTTTCTTTTGTTTTTTCGTGTTTAATTAATGTCAAAGGGGAGAAGCTTTGTATATATACCCATTTTCGGTGTTTTTAATTGTCATTAATTGTTTGTGTCGACTAAGAGAGTGTGAAGTGAAGTTTTCCTTCTTTTCAGTGGTGAATGGTGCTGCCATATTTTGCTTGGACGCCAGGTGGTGGTGTTGTCTAACAGGGGGGCAAGTCGGATCGCAGTGGTTTTTCCTCAGGCTTGTCCCTGTGTTTTTCTGACGCAGCTCATCTGTGAATGTTTGTGGAATAAAACATTTTGGGTGAATGAGTTGCTTGGAGGCAGATATGGCACACATGCAGGATAAAAAGGACCAGGAACAAGGAACCATTCATGAACTCTTGCTGAGGATCCAAGCGGAAATCAGATTTTTACAAACCGTAAACACGACGAGGTATAAAAAATGGGAGAGTCTATTATCACAAATTGTCGAGGAAGCAGACGGGTCAACAGAAAATTTAGCTCATTTAGTCCTGACCAGAGTTATACAACACAAACAACAGCTCAATGAAATTGGAACAGAACTGGCTAATTGTAAAACATTTGCGGACTATCAACAGTTAATTAAGAAATATAATGAACAGTTAAAACAAGTTGAAATGCATGAACAATTATGGTTAATGACGGAAAGTGTACAGGAATTAGGAAACACAGAGAACAGTTCACTTTTAAAAGATTCAAAGCAGTAGGTGGTGCAAAAAGAGCAGTCAGACGTCGCCACCTACAGGAGGTTGAAACAAGTTTCAGGGGCTGAGATGGAGTTGAGAAAGTGAGATAGAAGGGAGAGAGGAAGTTGTGTCAGAAGACAGAGGACATGTGGAGATGTTGAGATGAAGGGCAGGGGGAAGTGACAGAAAGGACTTGAAGGTGACAGAGAAGCGGCCAGGAATATGAAACAATATTCATATGGGGAATGATGTGGATGGAGGTGGAGACTGAGAGGGAGATAGGTGAAGACAAAAAAGAGCAAGCAGGAAGTTGAGACAGGAGAAAATGAAAGGGAAGTTGACACAGAGAAGAGCACAAGGAAGTTGGGAAGAAGACAGGAATCAGTACGTAGAAACAGAAGGCAGGAGGTAAGAGACGGAGAACATGAGGTGGTGCTAGGGGAGAATGTAGGATGAGGGCTCCAAAAGAGAAGGAGGTACAGAAGGGATGTGAAAGTGTCAGAGGGACGGTCAGGAAGGTAAGGGGAGATAAAACATTTATCTGGAGGTCATGTGTGTTGGAGGTTCGAGTACAGCCACAGAGCAAAAAGCTTATTTGGGGGATTTTAAGAAATGGACAATTCATCAATTAGACGAGCACGAAAGTTCTGGAAGGCAGGAGATGACGTTGCTGAGAGGGATGTGGGACAATTTTGGATTTAGGTTAAATTTACTTTAAATTAGATGTAAAAAAAAATTTTTTTGAACCATTGTACATACCAGATCCAACAAGATGTGTTTTCTGGGAGACAAATGCCGAAAGAGACCGGACAGATATAGCTTTTGAATTTTGGTCTAGTAATATATTGGCATTATTATTTAAGACTTTTTTTTTTCTTCCACAGCCTGACAGCACACAGTGGGTGGAGGGGGAGCATGAGACAGGCAGACCTCTTTCCTACAGAACACATAATGTAATTTTCCATGAGCTAGGATTCAGTCAAATAAAAGTGACACCTGCGTTTGGTGTCAGGGGATTGGGGTTATCGGTTATGGTTCAATTGAATTTGAATGCATAAAGTTGACACCGACACGGTTCATTGTGACTCCGCGAGCAACAGCTGATAGCCATGTTGGAAGACAAAGACAGTTAAAGGGGGCAAAAAGTAAAGAACTGTCATTCAAACAACAGAATGTCCATGAACTTCCTCAGCCGCATTTCCAAGGCAGAGACTTTGACCAAAGAACTGTCCAAGACACGAACAGATGTCACCATCACCATCAAACACAAAGTGAAATCAAGTGAAGTCAGGGCTTGGGGCACCCTGCACGGCTACCAGAACGAGGTTGCTGGTCACTGAAGTTGACAAAGGCTGAACTATGAACGAGTTGGCACGAGCAGAATGAGAGCACGTGAAACAGCTGTCCGGAGTCATCCATCCCAGCAATCAGTGAAGGTGTCGGCCTACCATTTGAACCGGTTGAATCGGACGTGAGCCTCAGTCTCAGGATCCAAACATGAAGTGCATTGTTTAATGATACACATAAGGGCAAATAGGACATGCGGCATGTCCTATTTATGCGGGGGCATGTCACATGCCCCCGCATGTCACATAATTATTAGGTTAATACTGATTTGTGAGCTCTGTTTGCCTACTTCTCCCCATTCCTGAAGGCTCTGAAACGAAATAATAAGGCTCTCATCCTGAGGCCTAAAGCAAAATGAGATTTATGAATATTTTCACAGGAAAAATTGGTGTCACCACCATTATTCGTATGAGGCTTTAAAAGTTAGATAAATAATGGCATTTTTCCTCGAGGGAATGAATTTCCAGGAGTCTGGTGGGGTACAACGGATGAGTTGGAATTCAAGACTATAGCTAAGCCGCATAAATTGGATCGTTAATCAGTTCAGACAGGATCAATAAAGTAGGAACAAGCTTTCAAAGATGAGGAGAGCACAAGTTGATGACAAGGGGAGAACAAGTTTGCAGGATGGAAAAAATACAGGAGGCGCACGTGGTGGTCGGTGAGAAAAGTGGTTTCAGTGGACAAGAGAGTGTTTTGGACAGCAGAGGGAAAAAATGACACATGAAGCAGACGTGAGAAATGGCAACATAGCCTTAACATTACCGACACACAGACACTTACTAAACATCAACAGTAAACTGTCAAGCTGATTTGAAAGCAAAAACATCCGGATACATCAATTGGAACTAAAATGTGGTCGCAACACCAGAAGACAGGGACGGCTCCTGAAGAGAGACACTGGGAACCGGACCATGGGGCTGAAGTGGGGCAGGATGGATTGTGAATTCATCCAGAAGATGGAAGAGAAGAGGATTTTGAGGAGCAACCAGGACTCGCGCATGTAGGTGCACATCAGATGAAGAGAAGTGTCGTCAGCTGGTGGCACACACACATTTAGATTCTCTGATCAGAACATTTGTGCACGAATGCGCCGTGCGTTCATTGCGTAAGGCTCAACAGATGAGGAGGTCGCGTGAACAAGGAAAATTTCCGACCGTGATGACACCAGGTCATGAGATAATAATTGGTTGCACCGACATGCTCGAACCGGTAAAAGATTTCAGAAATGTACTGGTTGACATTGCCGCACTCACCGGCTGACCAGAGGCATAACAAAACTAAAAAGAGAAGACAACAAAACGGTCCTAAATTTTTTTTTTCAATTGTTACATTCCATGTCATGGTTTTCCTGTAAAAATCGGATCAGCTTCCGGTTTTGCACCTGATGGAGTAAGACGTGTCAGAGGGAGCTCCTGCAATCCTGCAAATTGTTCTTTTAACACTGGCAAACCCAGGGGAAAAAAAAACACTAGAACTGCCATGAGTTTGTCAAAATGACAATTCTTCCATTAGGTGTCATGAGCCTGGGGGTGTAATCTTTGTTTATGGGTAAACATCCCCTCCTGAGAATCTTCTCCCAGCATAATCTTCTCTAGTAGGTCAAAACAAAAGATCCCCCTCACACAAAGAACATTCATTTACATACATCCCCCACAAATTAACCACACATTCCAACAGCATTTCCAACTTGCTTCTACAGAGAGAGAGAGTTGTTTTCACCAGAGACTGCTCTGTAGGTGGGGGGGGGGGTTCTTACAAGCTTTGATCAAAAATAATGTTACACTGAATTTTATTTTTTTATTTTTTTTCATTCAACCTTTATTTAGTCAGGTAAATCTTATTGAGCCTCGAGGCCAATGAAACACATACATTAAACAATAAACAATAGAAAAGTAGCAAAAACATCCATCCATCCATCCATCCATCCATCCATCTTCTTCCGCTTATCCGGGGTCGGGTCGCGGGGGTAGCAGCCTAAGTAGGGAGGCCCAGACTTCCCTCTCCCCAGCCACTTGGTGCAGCTCCTCCAGGGGAATCCCAAGGCGTTCCCAGGCCAGCCGAGAAACATAGTCCCTCCAGCGTGTCCTGGCTCTTCCTCTGGGTCTCCTCCCGGTGGGACATGCCTGGAACACCTCCCCAGGGAGGCGTCCAGGAGGCATCCTAACCAGATGCCCGAGCCACCTCAACTGGCTCCTCTCGATGTGGAGAAGCAGCGGCTCTACTCCAAGTCCCTCCCGGATGACTGAGCTTCTCACCCTATCTCTAAGGGAGAGTCCAGCCACCCTGCGGAGAAAACTCATTTCAGCCGCTTGTATCCGAGATCTTGTTCTTTCGGTCATAACCCAAAGCTCATGACCATAGATGAGGGTGGGAACGTAGATCGATCGGTAAATTGAGAGCTTTGCCTTTTGACTCAGCTCTCTCTTCACCACGACAGACCGGTACAGCGCCCGCTTCACTACGGACACTGCACCTATCCGCCTATCGATCTCACGCTCCAGTTTTCCCTCATTCGTGAACAAGATCCCGAGATACGTAAACTCCTCCACTTGGGGCAGGACCTCCTCCCCGACCCGGAGAGGGCATGCTACCCTTTTCCGGCTCAAGACCATGGCCTCGGATTTGGAGGAACTGATCCTCATCCCGGCCGTATCACACTCGGCTGCAAACCGCTCCAGTGAAAATTGTAAATCACGAACTGATGAAGCCAGTAGGACCACATCATCTGCAAAAAACAGAGAAGCGATTCTAAGGTCACCAAAACAAATCCTCTCAACACCTTGGCTGCGCCTAGAAATTCTGTCCATAAAAGTTATGAACAGAATCGGTGACAAAGGGCAACCTTGGCGGAGTCCAACTTTTACCGGAAACGAGCCTGACTTACTGCCGGCAATGCGGACCAAGCTATTTATATATATATATATATATATACAGGTAGTCCCCGACTTACGAGCGCTCTGACCTACGAGCATCCGGACTTACGAGCTGGCAAATTTTTGGAAAAAACGCAAAAAATACTGAGTTTTTCTGTGTTTTTTCACCACAGTCCGTTAGCTAAACATGTGGACACACGTTTCCGATCATTTTTATGCACTCATAAGCGGTTTTTCGATGAAAAACGAGTGTTTGTAGTCGCGCTAGCAAAACCGTTCCAACTTACGAGCGAAATTCCGGACTTACGAGACACGTGGCGGCCGTTCCAAATTACGAGATTTCCATGTTACGAGCGCCTCGTTGTAACGGAACTCGCTCGTAAGTCGGGGACTACCTGTATATATATAATATATATATATATACTTATAAATATATATATACATATATACATATATACATATATATATATATATATATATATATATATACATATATATATATACATATATATATATATATATATATATATATACATTATATATATCTATATATATACATATATATATATATATATATATATAATATATATATATATATATATATATATATATATATATATATATATATATATATATATATATATATATATATATATATATATATATATATATATATATATATATATATATATCACACACTTTATGGTATTGTAGGCCATTGCATTAGGTAATACATTCAGCAATTACTTTTACTTTAATACTTTAAGTATTTTTAAAAGCAAGTACTTATTTACTTTTACTTAAGTAAAAATATTAATATGGTACTTCTACTTTTACTAGAGTATATTTTTGTCTGTTTATTTGCACTTTTACTTAAGTACAGTGTTTGAGTATTTTCTCCACCACTGGATTTACCTGACTATATAAATATGCCCCAAGGCCTCCTCCCCGCCAACAGATTGGAATGGCCTCATATACATACCAATGGCTTTAAAAATGCTAATTCAATTTGTCAGTTTGACAATCCCATGGGTTGCATAGGTAGAATTGTCATT
Source organism: Garcialebias charrua (assembly GCA_038048925.1). NCBI lineage: Eukaryota > Metazoa > Chordata > Actinopteri > Cyprinodontiformes > Rivulidae > Garcialebias > Garcialebias charrua. Next base: position 870 of record JBBPBX010016093.1, on the reverse strand, counting down.
TTGACAAAAACTGGTAGAGCTAGTGTTAAGAAAAGGTGCATTTGGGCATTTCATGTTGCCTGTCCTCTAAACTTTATAAGAGCTCTTTTATAAATCAAGATGCCTCCAAAATCTAAAAACACGATCAATTTGACGGCCGCAGCGGGGAGGTCTGCTCCCACGCTGTCATCACCGCCGCAGCTTGTGGAGACTTCACCGAAGGGCGCGGCTGCCAGGCGACAGCCAGAAGAAACTTCTTGGAACGTGTCGGAGTTTAAAGCTGAACTTCTCGGTGCACTCCGTGAAGAGATGGTGAGCATTTTTAAGACGGAGTTGGAGACGGCGCTGAATAATAATCTGTCCCAGATTAAGTCGGAGCTGCACAGCGTGAAGTCGGAGCTGAATGACAGCATTGTGGCTATTAAGTCGGAGGTGGATGCATTAAAGGTGACTGTTGCAGGCATGGAGGGACCGCTGTCTTCATGCACTGATGATGTGATTTCACTCAAGAGTAATTTGGACAAGCTTTCGGTGCAGGTCCTCGCTCTTGATAATAAATGTGAGGAATTAGAGTCAAGATCTCGGCGGAATAATATTAGAATTATTGGATTTCCGGAGGAGCGTAACCCCATCAGCGCTAATATGATTTCCACCCTGCTTAAGGATGCGCTCGGCCTGGATAAGGAACCGGTGGTGGACCGGGCGCACCGATCTCTACAGTCCAGACCGAAGCCGGGTGAGCGGCCCCGCCCTATAATAGCTCGTTTACATTATTATACAGACTGCGCCGACATTCTACAGCGGGCCAGAGTCCAGCAGCGGGTAAAAGTGGGAGACGCCACAATCTCCATCTTCCCTGATTTTACTGCTCGGATTGCAAAAGCCCCATGC
>JBBPBX010016092.1:31675-48607 GCA_038048925.1 Garcialebias charrua | reverse complement strand
GCTAAAATGACTGGGAATGTCAGTGGAGGCAAGTATTACTCCAGGTCTCTGCTCCATTTATTTATTTCAAACGGGCAACATTTCCAATTATACCGATTTTTTTCCATGTAGTTTTTTTTTTTGTCATCTGGGAGAAGCTTATTAGGATACAGTCCACTTTATTTTGCGCTGCTTTTCAGAACCGTGACGGAAGATACAGTGCGAAAACGATAGAAATCTCCTGAATTTCTTTTATTTTTTCTGAGGGCAACAAAGATGGCGGTCGAGACCGGAACGCCCCGACACGCCCCCAACACGCCCCCACACAGTGACGTGTGCTCCAAAGCTCTGTTCACCTCTGACCCGGAAGATGTCAACAGATTTAATGAAAAGTAACTAAAATACATAAAACTAACGACTCACCGTCGAGTGGTCGACACAAAACACACAATAAAATCCTCCGGCCGCGTTAATTTGGCTTGAAACAGCGGGGTTCTCTGCGGATTTATCCAAGTACCCAGCACAACCAGCTAGCCATAAACGTTAGCACCGAGTTCACCTCTGACCCGGAAGATGTCAAGATGGAATAGTCCATTTTTTAGTAGGGGGATAAAGAAATCGACCGGTTTTTGTATTGCGTTTTTTAATGATCGTTTTCATCGTAACTATAATTATTTTTATGTTAAATGTACATTAACAAGCAGGATCAATGTTAGGGATGTAGGTGACTGGCCGGGGCGCGGCGCTGCTGATTGGGATCCCCAGGCACATGGTAGATCTGAGTCTGTTCTCCGCTCTGCTCCCTCCCCCTCCAACCCTCCCTCCTCTCTGCTCTTTACGGTGGGGAAAAAGGTAAAACAAGCAGCTACGGAGCCAGCATAAGAGCTTGTAAATAAGTTTATTGGTTTTTACTGATAGATAATTAGTTATTAGCGGTACTGCATTTTAAATAAAAATAGCACAAATCCGCTTATGAATTATAAAAGTTAGTCAAACCACAAAAACGCTGACAAAAAGTTTAGGTCCACTGTAAGCGGATTAGCGCTTTAGCGCTCCCCAGCGGTCTGTGCCCACCACTGAATATAACAAGTCACTACTGTCGTTTAGAAAGTGTTTATATTGGAACTAATGCTTGTTTGTTCACACACAGTTACAACAGCTCACCTGTTCCTTCATACTGACAGGAACAATCCCCTCATCACTCCTGGCTCGGCTCCTGACACAAAATCACATTTTAAAAATTGTCATAACTCAACACAAATATCCCCTTTTTACAAAGCCTTATGATAAATTCAGGCCAGTTTCATTAAAGGGTTGAATCATCTAACATCTCAGGGCACTTTTCATATAGAGCAGGTCTTCACCAGACTCATACTCTTCATTATATTATTATAATAATATTCAGTCAATGAGTAATACTACCTGCCCACTCTGGGCTGCTGCATGATGGTGGGGCTGCTTCTTGCTTCTGGCTCTTAAGGGCTATACAAGACAAAGTTTCAGTTATGTAGCGTAGCATCATAATATTATTTAAAATATATAACAGTATGTTATGTCACAATGCCACACACCACAAAATTCATTGACTTCATAATTAACTTGAACAGTGTTTTGCAGGCAAAGTTCGACATCATGTCTTACCCGTTTCATCGTCCTCATTTACAAACCCCGGTCACGGCATACCTCGTTGTGTCCCTGGGCAAGACACTTAACCCCGAGTTGCTCCCGGTAGGACAGGTAGTGCCTTGCATGGCAGTCTACTGCTACTGGTATATGAATGTGTGTATGAATGGGTGGATGGTTGGTACTGTGAAGCGCTTTGGGGCCCCTCAAAGGGGGCTGGAAAGCGCTATATAATTAAGCTCCATTTACCATTTACCATTTACAAACTGCAGCTGTTTGAATGAAACATGTCAATGTTTGTACATTTAGCTGAGTCTGTTACCAGAGCATTTCTCTTTTTAATTCTCTTCTCTGCACCACCCTTGCTTTTTCTCCCTTCCATCTTTCCACTGACCACACTTACGGAGAAGGACCTCACTTACGTGTCACCTCCGGGCACGTAAACAAAACTAATTGGAGGTGGGGCGGCCCTGGGTTGAGGAGTTGCAGCCCCCGCAGCTGCTGCGGTGATAAACTGATGACGTGAATAAATGAGGGGCGGGGCGGCCCAGTAGCAGCGCGGTAGTGGTGTGCTGTGTTACATGTTCTTTAAAAAAAGATAAAAAAAAAAAAAAACGAGGAGTGGTGTCTCCTCTTCTTCTTTTCTATTTTCCCTAAACTGTGCAATGTTATGCCGCCCCCTGCTGGAGGCCGCCCTAGGTAGCCGCCCATTTCCATACCATAAGGAATCGCCATTGCATAGCACAACTGTCAATGCTTTCAAAAACTGTTTATTGAAAGTTAAAAATCCCACCTATCGCCATTCTTTTATCTACACTGAACAAAAAATAAACTCAACACTTTTGATTTTGCTCCTATTTTTCATGAGCTGAACTCAAAGATCTAAGACTTTTTTCTATATACCCAATATGAAATTTTCTCTCAAATATTGGGCCTCATGCAAGAACATGTTCGTATTTTTAGCCTAAATTTCTCTTACTTTTGTTTGTACGAACATGCCACGTCAGATTCAACAAACTCTTCTATCCTCAGGAAAAGTGTGTAAATGAGCTGCGTAAATATAATGAATTGCACCTGTTCTATCCACCTGCTCGTGCACGCGGAGAGGTCATTTACATAATTCCCACCCCTCAAAACACCATATAAGGCTACGTTTCCTGCCTCAGAGAGCAGGAAGTGTCCGTTCATAAAATGACAGCGAAAAGTAAAAAGAAGAACTTTACGGGTGCGGAGATTGAAGTTCTGCTCTCCGAGATCGAGAAAAGAAAATCTGTCCTTTTTAGCAGCGTCACTCATGGGATTAAAGGACCAGCTAAAGCCAAAGAATGGCATGAAATAACCACTGCTGTTAATGTTGTGTCTCCCGTGGGTCGTACAGTATCAGAAATCAAGAAAAAATGGTTTGATCTGAAAATGGCTTCAAAAAAACGTCTCGCCGCAGCACGGTGCTCTATGACTGCAACAGGAGGAGGTCAAGGAAAAGTCTGCGTTACCGAGATGGATGGAAAAATAAATGTCATGTCAAAACTCCAATTGTGCGCTCAACTACAGCACGAGTGCGTGTATGCAGCTTATTACACAAGCGCTCCTGTCTTGTCTGAGGGCTGTTTAGAGGTGTCATAAGCCATGGGGCTAATGCATAGCCTCGATCACCTGTGGAAAATAGTGAGTTATAGGTAAATGATCAGAGAATAATTCCAAATCCTCAATTACAAATTAAAAAGTTACCAACAAGCCAGCCATCTCCATGCGCACCTTGCGCAAGACGCGTGCCAACAGCACTGTTTTGCAGCACAAATGAGTCATGCGCTCCTCCTGGCCATCGCGCAACCACATTTAGCAGGTTATATTTCGAATCAGATATAATTTGGACATTTATGGAGTGGTATTGCTTCCGATTGAGGAATGGGAATGCGTCAGGTGAAGGTGCTTTGATCCGTCTGTGTGTACAGTCTATTGCTCCGATGGTGTTTGGCAGTCCAGCAATAGCATGAAAATCAGTCTTAATTTGTACTTGTTCTGCGGCGGTGTATGGGAATTTTATGTACCTGGGTGTTAATTTGAGGAGGGCTTTGATGACCAAGGGGAGCGCACGACTCACCGAAGCCTGCGACACACCAGACAAATTAAACTTAAAATTATAATTCTAATTCAAACAGAATAACCTATTGTCAAGAATAATTATGGTGCGTGATTTTTTTAAACCCAAAATATTTTCTAAATAACGAAGTATAAAGTTATTAGTGGAGAAAATCCGTCTGGATAACAGCAGACTGACTGCTCGTAAAATATACGACAGGTCTGGACCACACGTAAATTTTGTTCGTATCTGAAAAAAATCTTAGAATACGAAAACATTGTTGAATGCCACAAATGCTCCTAAATCACTCGTACGCACAGTTTAAGAACAAATCTGTGCGTACGAACGGTTCTTGCATGAGGCCCATTGTTCATAAATTTTTGTAAATCTGTGCACAATCTTAGCACCTCTCTTTTGTTGAGATAATCCCTCCACCTCACTTTTGCATATCAAGATGCTGATTAGAAAGCACCTACCACACAAGGATCTGTACACAATACACGGAAGCTGAAAACATCCCAATTCTTGTGTGGTCAGCATTCTTATTGGACATGTCATCTATTCAGCATGTTTGGGATGCACTGGATCAATGTATACGACTACGTGTTCCAATTACTGACAATATCCAACAATTTCACACAGCCATTGAAGATGAGTGGACAAACCTTCCCCAGGCCACAATCTGTTAGAGCAGTGGTCCCCAAACTACGGCCCGCGGGCCGCATCCGGCCCGCCCCCACATTTGGTCCGGCCCCCAGAACAATAGTAAAAAAAAAAAAAAAATTTTTTTTTTTTTTTTTTTTTTTTACAAATGAATACATGTACAGTACTGTACGGTCACCAAGTACTTAGCATATCCTAACACAGTTTTTAAAGATGAAGGAGTAAGTTGAATTGTCTCCCTTTCACATAAATATTATTTTCACACAGAGTGGGAGGAGGAGTATTTTTTTGTTTATTCTAATTCAAAGTCTATTTGCCTCATCTGTAATTCGAGCATCACCTGGCGTGGATGGAGAGTTCTGGAGTCTGCTCTCAGAAGAAAAGTATCCTTACATCCGAAGATGTGCTTTGAACTAGCACTTTTTGGATCTACCTACCTGTGTGAGTCTGCTTTTTCACACATGAAAATCATCAAGTCCAAAAACAGATCCACAATGACTGATGATCATCTGGAGACCTGCCTGCGCCTCCCAACCACCTCATACTGCCCCGCGCCTCCTCCTCTCAGTGTCAGAAGTGCCACTAAGGTAGAGACACATTTATTTTATACAGCTTGCACCAGATGACACCATCCTGCTGCACAGAGCAGCTGCCTAGTTTTGATATTTAGGTTTTATTGAGGTTTGAAATAGTTGTTGGAGATTTGTAAATCTGCACCTTTGTAAGTCACTTTTTGTAAATAGTTAGTGTAAATGAGGGAGTTTTATATTGTTCAGTTCATTGTTTATTCGTTTCTTTAAAAAATATGGTGTGCTTTTCAAATATTGCGTCATTTTACTTTGATAAAATACTTTAATTAAATAAAACTAGCAACACATTACGTTCTGTTTTATTTACTTTAAAGAAGTGAGGAGTAGGGAGATGAAAAATTTTGTTTTTTGATACTGAGACTGGACGAGTAGCTCTCGGCAAACTGCCGACTTCAAAAGTAACTCTTGGTTCAAAAAAGGTTGGGCACCCCTGATTTAGGCACTCCTGCAATCGTCACACTTTTTCCTGTTAAAAACTGACTCCGGCCCCCCACCAGAGAAGGGAAAAGTTATGTGGCCCTCACAGGAAAAAGTTTGGGGACCACTGTGTTAGAGTATCATTGCCTGCAGCTCCTCGTCCAAGATGGCTGCTGATTACCAACACCTGACAGTCATCAACCTGACGAAGATCATCTCCTACATAAGGTTGCAGTCCACTGGAGAGCATTGACCATCCTATTTTTACGAAACCACTTCTCTCCCCAGCTCGCTCTTATCTTATCAGTGCTTAATGGAGAGTAGTGGTCACAACTAAAAGTGCGTGATAAGAAAAAAAGGAAATAAACTAAACAGGCACCTGACGGAACACAGAGTGAGGTTTGGGGCTTACCTTTTGATGTCTGATCAGAGTCTCTTCATCAGCCGACATCCTTAAAGGGGCGAGCCCGCACGGTGCTTCATCCGTCAGATGTTCTGTTCAATAATTGTTGTTTTTGCTTTTCTTTATAGTTTTTCCTCTTTTCTTAAAAACGCACCACTTGTGATTTCATAGGTGGTTGAGTTTTGCAGGCGTGTAAGACTCCCCGATGCATTACTGCATCCAGCCGGTTTATCAAGGACAAACTTTTCCTCTTCCTCCCGGCCAAAACATCCTGACGCCCCCTCTGGGTGATCAACCCGAGGTGAAGACGCTGTCCAGAGTCCACCCGCATCGTATCTTTAATCATTTCTTCTTCTTTACACTCCACTCTGCAACAGCAGCTCCCAACAGCTCAAAAGCCCAGCAGCCACTCCCAACACACGCTACTCCATCAGTCCATCACTTAATCAATCACCCCACAGGTGTGCTGCCAGCTCAGCTAAAACCACTTGACTGGCTGAGCCCCGCCCCCTTCACCAATGAACCGTCAAAAAGGTGCCAAAAATAAAACAAACAAACAAACAAACAAACAAACAAACAAAAGACTGAAGAAAATGTGCCCACGTAACACTATGGCATTTGTGCTTCTGGCCTGTAGATTATTAGAAAGTAAATTACTTACCAAGCTTTTTTCTGTCTCCAGTGTTCCTGCCTCCTCAGTCTTGGTTCTCCTGGTCCCACCTTGGTTCTCCTCGGGCCCTGTCCTGGTTCTCCTCGTGCCTTGACCCTGGTTCCCCTCGAGGCCTGTCCTGGCTCTCCTCAAGACTTGCCATGGTTCTCCTCGTGCCTTGTCCTCACCAGTTGCCAGCCATCCTCATCTCTACTGGACCACCGGCCTTGTCCTTCTCTGGAGCTCCCTCAAGGATTGGAATTTGGACCAAACAACATCATCCTCTAAAATGTAAGAGTGAAAGAATTCAACATTTTAATATTACCTAATCTCCTGCCAACCTCCTCTGACCATCTCCCTCCTCTTCCAGGAGCTGCAAAGAAACAACTGTTAAATTTACCACTGTAAATAATAAACACTGTCACTTTGTACTTGGCGGTGTCTGCCTCGTTCTGGGTCTCATACAACTCTGGGTTCCTCGAGTTATAACACAGTCAACCACTAGATCAACTCAATGAGAGGGAGATGACTTGCACTGCGTGAGGAAAATGGTGGTTACACTAAATACTGACTGGTTTTCTGACCCTCTGGACCACCTTATATAGTAAGCAGCACAGTTTAGAGTGACCTTTTATTGTGGTTATCCTAAGGCACATCTGTGCAATAATCATGCTGTCTAATCAGCACCTTGATATGCCACACCTGTGAGGAGGATGGATTATCTTGGCAAAGGAGAAGTGCTCACTAACACAGATTTACACAAATTTGCTAACAATATTTGACATAAAAAGGTCATTTGTGTACATAAAAAAAGTCCTAGATCTTTGAGTTCAGCTCATGAAATATGGGAGCAAAAACAAAAGTGTTTTATTTTTGTTCAGTGTATCTATTTTTTATATATTATCTATCTATGGTCTGCTTTCTCCTTCATTCCTCTCTTCATTATACACCATTTCACTTGCTCTGCTGAGAGATTTGTCCTTGGCACCTCACTTTGTTGCTTTGGCCAGAAATAGTTGAAATATGAAGAAAAAATAGGAGCAGAACTGCATTACTGTATTTCTATTCAAACTGTATTATGGCAGCGAAAAATATTTAGCCTCTTCAAGGATTTTTGGAAGTGGATCTCTTAACATTAACACAATTTAACATGTGCTAAAGACTTAAGCACATTATGTTCAAAAAAGTGGTTTGATTGTTCATTTGAAAATAAATAAATAAATAAATAAATAAAAATATCAGGTTTCCAGAGAAAAACAAAATTGATCACACACAAAAGGAACTCACGGTGACTTGAAAAGTATTGAGAAAAAAAGTCTGTCATTCCACCAACACTGATGATTTTAGAATGCAGCCTCTCTTTGTCAGTTCTCAGGAGACAGACTGCTGTTGTACACTCATAGCCAGCTTCATTCCAGCTTCAGGCTGGGATTGCAGTACAGTGTTCTTGATGTATTTGTTAAGTTTCTAGTAAACTCTAAGCTTTTTGCATTATTTACTCTCTGCTGAATCTGTCCTTGTCCTTTTTTGAGAGACTTTCTTCAGTTGTCTCTTTACAAAAATGATTGTAAACATAGGGTTTGTATGACTTTGTATGTAAGCTGGTTGACAACATCAAAAACTGGTTTATGTGAAACAGAAAAGTAGATAAAAACAGAAAATTAAATAAACAACTATTACTTTTATGAATATTTTAAAGTTCTACTGCAACACAAACAGTTTGATGGTGAGCAGCTTGTGTTGCTAATTCTCAGTCAGACTTTTCCTCAGCCAATTTCTGCTCCGTGTGTCCTGCCACGCTCACCTACACCTGCTCCCCATTTCTGTTAGTCTCAGCAGTATGGAACACCAAAATGCTCAAAATTAAATGCATATATAAATAAATAAAACTATTAAATTTTTATTTTTGTATTTTATTATTTTATTTAATAATTGTGTTTTGCATATCTAATTTATTTCATATTGATGTTTTTCATGACGGTTTATTTATTTCATAATGCCACTTTTCAGCAGAATGACCAGCTGTCACTCAATGTCTGTGGGCTGGACCTGCATGCCCACTGGCTGAGCCTTCACATCCATTAGTTTTTCTGAATACTTGCTCACTGGTACATCTAGCATAGCAGCTTCATACAGCAGCAGCCATCTCTTCATTTGCTCCAGCTTCTTTAGTTTTTGTCACCACTCCAGCTTTTGTCGAGTATTGTCTGTGCATGAACCACATCCTGTTCTTTTCGTACCGCTTTGGTTCTTGTTTTTGTTGCCACATCAGCCTTTAGTTTTGTTTATAATACATTAAATTAAAATTGTATTTGACCAAACTCCTCATGTCAATCTGCATTCTTGGGTCTAACCTCCTGAAACAGTGATAAATTGCTGCTATACAGTATACATAAAACTAGTTTTCAATTGTGACATTGCTCTACAGTATATCAAGTTACATGTTTACTTAAATACTGTCATCATTCCATAGTTGTTTGCAAGTGCAAGTAAAAGCGGCAGTAACTATCTGTAGCTCTTGATGTTGCCTGGGGACCCCACTCACCCAGCACACACACTATTTGCCCCACTCTCCTCAGGAAGGAGGTCAAGGAGCATTAAATGTAGAACCACTAGACTGAGGAACAGCTTCTACCCTGAGGCTGTTAGACTCATGAATATCTAACCAGGATAATCACTGTGAAAAATCACATCATGTTGCTGCTGATCTGTTTCATGTTGCTGTGTTCATTTGTGCTCATCTGCTCACACAGACTCATGTTCGTGCTGCTGTTTGGCGTATTGTGTTTGTTTTTATGCTATTAGTGCTTAGTGTATTTTTAGCTGATGTTTTTCTTATTTCATATCTTAGATCTTATTGTTGTTTTTCTTTTACATTGTATTGTTTGATGTAACTGGGACCCTGTGTACATAATTTTGTTCCACCACATGTACCACATGTGGTGAGAATGAAAATAAAGAATATCTGTATCTGTAGTGTAGTGGAATATCATAGTATTTGTAACAACTATATAATGTGAAACTGAAAGGGATGCAACGGTTTATAAAATAGCATTTGCATGAACAACTCTTAAATTTCCATTTTTATGTTATAAGATGGGAATTAATTGTTTACATTTTCAAACGGCTATAAGCTAAAGTGGAATACTATATTTCAAATAATCTATTGTGGTTTTGGCCCTGCTCCGACTAGCTGTTTGCACACCATATTGGTCAAAGTTAAATTATTTCCTCTAAGCTGAGATTGTTCAAAGAGCTATCTACAACACATATGTAAGACACTGTTCATAAACTTCTCATTGACCACATTTAAAAAGATCTGATCTTTGTTGTTTTTCATAATGAGTTGGTTTTTCATCTCCAACATTTACATTGCAATGATTATTCTAAACCACACTGTTAGGGGGTTGAGAATACAAATTTTCCCATCCCATCTATAAGCAGAATATATTTATCCTTATTTAAGTTTTAAAATGGCTTTATTTTAATATAGATTTTTCTAAATAAGCTTCGAGTTGATCACACAAACTGAAAACAAAAAGCACTCAAACCAAGCAAGTAACAGATCCAAACAAGGGTTTCCTTTAATGATCTTATAAAGAATATAATACAGAGACATGACTGGAATTAATAAGAACAATCATTGATAAATATGAACAAATACTTGTGAACCATATTCACTCAGCCTTGGGAAACCACAGCTGCAGTTTTACATTGCACTTGTGTTAAAGATTAATACAGAGCAGGCTGCAGAAGTATTGCACAGGGAGCTAAGCTGTGAGTGACAAGATTCATCTCCATGGTAAAGCATCACTTTGCTCCCGGCTCTCCTGCAGAGTGTTGACAGAGGCGCGCCTCTGTTTATCTACTGGAGCCATTTTCAACAGCAGTGTGGACCAGGAGCCGGAGGGAGGAAAATGACGTGGAGCTACGTTTTATATTAACAGGAGGCTGGGTGAATATGGCTCAGGGAAGCCAAGCAATGCACACACCCAGAGTTTAAATGGAATAGAAAGAAAGACTGTGAGATAATATTATAAAGCAGAGAGAAGAGGGAACATTTGTCATTAGTGCCTGTGCTGCATTTCTTATTCTCCTGCAGGAGAATGTTTTCATCCATCTGAACAAAACACAAATGCGTCTTAAATCAGTATTAGACAGATGTACAGTAAATGTTTTACCAATACCACAAGGAAGACTTATCCGAGTTAACGACACACATTGCTTAAATGAGCATGAATGAAAATGAGATTATTTAAATAAAGATACAAATGCTAACAAAGATTTGTGTGCATGAGATGCAGAGGAGAACTAGGAACTTATGACAGTATGTTTTCCTGTCATTTAGAAAACATAGCAGTTAGTGAATGCCATCAATAGACCATCACAGCACAAGACAGACGGACTGCCTAATCATGAAATCAATAGTCTGTCTGTGTGAAAGTGAAGGATGGCAGTTTGTACCGCTCCCATCGTTCCATCGCTACTGACAAGTGCCTTTTTTTCATGCAGCAGCTTACAGTCTGCATAGGTGCACACAAATACTGTATACATGTACCACATGTGGTGCGAACTGCAATCCACTCCAATGATATGTGACAATAAAAATGTAAGGGGCTATTTAAACTTTTAGATGTGCTGTCCTGTTGAAAACTTCAGGAGTTAAAGCCTTATTACTTACATGCTGTAGATAGATCTTTGATGACTACAAGCAATGGCTTGTCTAAGAAGGGCCAAGTTCAAAGTGGATTACTGCCATCCTAAACAAATCTAGTCTAAGAAGAAGAAAAAAATCAATGTTCATGCAGAAGCTGTTCAGGAGTTAAATAAAGTCAAATAAAGTCCAGTTGATCTTGTATTGAACGCCTTTTTGATTTATCATGTCCTGGACGACTGAGAATCTTCACCAGCATGTTCAGGAGTTATTTAAATATGTGTGGACTTGGACTTGTTTTTCTTGTACACTGTAAATGGAAACATGGTATTTAATTAAAAATAGTAAATTGACTTAAATCAGTTTTCATCAAATAGTGATTAAGACTCACTTTTAGTAAGTTACTTGTAATTTGTGGTCAAAAAATCTCAGTAGCTCAGTTAACTTGAGCTCGTTTCATTTAGAAAAAGTAAGTTTTTGATAAGTGTGAACAAATCCCGTATCATATCGCGATAAGAAGACATCTCGCGCATGCTCAGAATAGAACCACACACGCACACTGCGCATGCCTCATTTTTGAGCGCGTTTCACTCTTCTCTTGGGAAATATCGTAACAGATACCAGTAAGTATGTTTTTTTAATCATAATGTATGAAGTTGGTATTAAAATGTTTTTTAACAGGCGATGTTGGTGTGCATTTCTCGCAGAAATATGGGTATTGTCTCAGCTCGTGTTAGCTAACGGTAGAGCTAGCCAACTAATGATATTTAACATAAACCTAGCTAGTGGCAATATTCCACAATATAATTTTAAATTTTCGTTTGAGGCAATTGTGCTCTCGCGTGCCGTGGAAGTTAAAAGTCGCAGGGAAAAGAAAGGTGGAGGCACGCGGGGTGTCTTCCCCCAGTTGCTTCTTAGCAGCTAAGCTAAAAAGGATACACGAGTCTGTCAAGTCTCCCGTTTTGGCCGGGAAACTACCGTATTTTACCCCTCTTTCCCGTCGTGATCCCGAATTATTATTTTCCCGGAAATCTCCCGTATTATAATATTATTAAAAAAAAAAAAAAAACATTCCGGTGCCTCTGTCACTAGCCTCGCGAGAACTGCCACCTGCAGTCGCCTCGGTGGCAGTTCTCGCGATGTTACTGCTGGCGCGGTCGAGAGCAAACCCGGAAAAACACAGAGATGGATGTAACGAGAAGTAACGAGAGAGGACGCGTACCTGCCAAAAAAGTTAAGATTTCGTGTAAATATGTTGAAAAATGGGACAGCGAATTTATTTTCCTAAAGTTTATGCGTTTTTTAAGATTTGTAACTGCGACTTTAGTCTCATGGGGGAAGGAACGATGTCCGTCAGCATGAAAAATCCGTCAAGCACAAAGGTAGGCTTATCAGATTGTGACCACATAACTGGTTTGAAAGAGGCTGATAGGTAGTTATTTTAGATTTCTTGTAAACCTGTCTTAAAATGTTAGGGGTCCTGGACTTTGGTTGGCTAGTGCAGGGGGCTGCAACCTGCGGCTCTGGGGCCACATGTGGCTCTTTGGTCCCTCAGCAGTGGCTCCTCCAAGCTTTGATCAAAACTAACTTTAAACTGAATTTTATTTGTTCTTATAACAACAAAAAGGGCTAGTTTTAGCAGTTTTTCCTGTCATTTCCTTTGCAAATGTGTGAATACTAGAACTAATAGAAGGAGTAAAACATAAGTTAACTTTATTTATTTGAAGTAGGATATTTAATTTTTCCACAATTAAAATAATTTACCTAGACCTGCATAGTTCATTATTTTATTTTTTAATTGGGAAAGATCACATTATTTTTTCCTTCTTTATGATAATCTGGTCTTTTTTAGTCTTAAAATGTAAAAATATCAACAAATCATTAGATATTTTCAGCTTTACAATGGCCAGAAAACTACCGGTCAGAAAATTGTCCTTTAACAAACTTAAAGTGGTCTGTGGGCCACCAGTTGAGAATCCCAGTTGGCTCCGGAAACATTTAATTTAGTGAACAAAGGGGCAGAAATGGCTCTTTTGATCATAAAGGTTGTAGATCCCTGGCCTAGTGGGGTGGCTCGGCGTACCCGGCAGAAAATTTCCCTTATTTTTAAATACAAAACTTGACAGGTGACGAGTGAGTCGCACAGACTGCAAACACTTAAAAAAATAATAGCAACCTGAACCAAACGTTTGGTTCTGCTGCCCCTTGGCTTGTTGATCACGGATCAGACAGGCCACCAGCAAACCTCCCATTAATCAGTCTGCTCAACAACTACTAGCTAGCTTCTGTTAGCTGTGCAAAGGGTCCCTGTGTGAAACGGTGAGCATCTTCTTCTTTCGGCTTTTCCCTTTTCAGGTGTCACCACAGCAAGTCATCCTCCTCCACCTCACTGTCCTCTGCATCCTCTGTCCTCACTCCAACTACCTTCATGTCCTCTCTAACTGCATCCATATATCTTCTCTTTGTCTTTTTCCTGGCAGCTGCAGCTGCATTTGTACTCGGACCCACACAAATAACTGAGCTTGGCATGTAATGAATAAGTGATTATTCTCATGTGTAATGTAATTCGAACTGTAAAACTAAAATAGTTTTTTTCTTAATTTTCTAATTTATAACCACAAGTCTGGTTAATGTTATTACAGGAAATCCCTGTTTGGAAAAGCATCTTCAAGCTTGAAGAATGGCAGGCACAATTCCCTTTATTGGTGACGCTTCATGTGAGTAAAATCCATCACCATTAAATGACTTATTCATTTATCTATTCATCTTAAACATCAGAATGAATGTGTCATAAGGCCCTCTCACACTTGAACGTTTTAGACAACTCATGCCAACTTGTGAAAATTTAGGAGATATCTATAGTGCAGCTATGTTTACTCTTTAAGATTTTTATTCCTGTTAATGTGACGAGACATTTCCATTTATTAACAGATGACAGCATTGATGAAACATATGGTGTGAATGTGCAGTTTGAATCTGATGAAGAGGTAAAGGTTTTTTTTCATGATGTTACAGGTAGTCCCCGACTTACGAGCGAGTTCCGTTACAACGAGGCGCGTAACACGGAAATCTCGTAAATTGGAACGGCCGCCACGTGTCTCGTAAGTCCGGAATTTCGCTCGTAAGTTGGAACGGTTTTGCTAGCGCGACTACAAACACTTGTTTTTCATCGAAAAACTGCTTATGAGTGCATAAAAATGATCGGAAACGTGTGTCCACATGTTTAGCTAACGAACTGTGGTGAAAAAACACAGAAAAACTCGGTATTTTTTGCGTTTTTTCCAAAAATTCGCCAGCTCGTAAGTCCGGAACCTCGTAAGTAAGAGCGCTCGTAAGTTGGGGACTACCTGTATATTCCTTTTTGTTCTCAGCTTTCTGCACAACGAACTGACCCTCATTGAAAATAAGATTCACCTGACTTTGAATTTCACTGATGAAAGTTATTGTAAATTTTGTCCTCAGAAGCTTTGGAACATCCAGATGTTTGTGCTCAAAATAAATTATAAAAGTAATCATTTTTCTGGTTTGCAGGAAGGAGATGAAGACCAGTTTGGAAAAGTACGAGATGAACACTCAGATGAATACGGTGAAGGAGATATATTATTATTAATAATAATAATTAATATTTTGAAATTGTTTGTGTTTTTCACACGCACAGTTCAGTATTGTACCATGCTGGCGAGTGCTCGGAGTGAAGCAGAAAAGGAACGTATCATAGGGAAAATGGAGTCGGATCAGGAGCTGTCAAAGATCGTCTACCAGCTTCAGGAGACCGAGAAGGAGGACATAATTTGGGTAAGACTTCCTGTTTGTGAAGTTATGCCATAAAACCATTTGTCTGTGTGGACCGTCACAGCTCGGTTTTGTTTTCTAGGAAGAGCGATCTCGCAGGGAGAGGATAAATGGAGCTTATTTATATAGCGCTTTCCAGCCCCCTGTGAGGAGCCCCAAAGTGCTTTACAATACCAGCCATCCACCCATTCATTCAGACATTCATACACCGGTAGTGGTAGCCTTCCTTGCAAGGCGCCATCCAGACCTACCGGGAGCAACTCGGGGTTAAGTGTCTTGCTCAGGGACACAACGACACATGGTGGGCGGATGCGGGATTCGAACCTCCAACCTTCCGATCAGGGGTCGACTGCCATTACCACTACACCACGGCCGCCCCAGGGTGAGGAAGTCTCGTGTTGATGACTTGGAAGCAATGGACATTGGCCATGGAGAGGTAAATACTGTCACATTTACATACATACCGGTACATACATACTTGCATACATACATGTACATGTACATGTACATATATACATGCATACATACATACGTACATACATGTACATACCGGTACATGTGCATACATGTACATACCGGTACATGTGCATGCATGTACATACCGGTACATGCATGTACATACCGGTACGTGTACGTGCGTGTACATACCGGTACGTGTACGTGCGTGTACATACCGGTACGTGTACGTGCGTGTACATACCGGTACGTGTACGTGCGTGTACATACCGGTACGTGTACGTGCGTGTACATACCGGTACGTGTACGTGCGTGTACATACCGGTACGTGTACGTGCGTGTACATACCGGTACGTGTACGTGCGTGTACATACCGGTACGTGTACGTGCGTGTACATACCGGTACGTGTACGTGCGTGTACAGCTGCTTCTCCCTGTCATTCACACACCCTGCAACAAAAAACAAGTATATTTTCAGAGACAATCGTATGATAATTTAAATTATTATACACAACCGCATGATAAATTACCATAAATTTTTGTCAAAATGCCATGCTTGGATTTTTTTTTTTTCAATCTTAAATATGATATATTTTCGCCTCATTAATTTTGCATTAACTGCACTGTGAAGTTACCCAAGTGTGTGTTGGCAGTGAAACACAAGCTGCCAAACATTTGGAAGTTGACGTCTTCTCTATAGACAGGCCCACCGCTCCACATGAGATCGTAGCCTCCCACTCTCTTCTCCCTGCCACTGAGCCTAATGAGGAAAAACAATCCGTCAGAGACCTCACCGTCCTTTGGACAGCTTTTATCTTGTGCTCGGATGGTATCACAGCACGTCGTTACAGCGTGTTCTTGACTGTCAAGTGTCCTCAAATGATTGCTTATAGCTAGTGTTTTTTAACTCTTAACAATTGCAAGAACAGAAAGACTAACACTTTGTTCCCTTCTGACAAAAAAAGTATAAAATGAGCCATTTTCAGTACCTTCCCTCCATGTCGACAACATTCAAAGTGTCTTCCAGCAGTCTAAACTTCATGTCGTAATCTTCTTGACTACTGTGGGTATATGAAGGGGAGGCATTCACCTCAATTAGCCACCTATGAAGAGAGAAGTGACAGTCAGAAAACTTGTAATTGGCCTTTTGAGTCGAGACAAGAAAATCAGGAAACCTTTAAGTTGTTGACATCCTGATGCATGCTCAATAATCCAAGTACAAAGTAGTTAAATCTAGCATAGTTGAATCAGTTTAAACATTTTGTATTTTATCCAAAACTGAAGATTGCAGACAGACTGAAGAAGTTTTTTTGGATAAAAGAAAAATTGTTTCAACAAAGAAGAATCCGTCCAAAGCAAGTTGTTGACATTTGAATTACATAAAGCACTTTGTTGGGTTTGTGATATCATAAATATTGAATGCATGTTTATCAGTAATATTCCAGCAGAGGTTTTGCTTTGCTCATGGGTAGATATTCACAATGAGCGCTGTGCTATTCTGTGCCCATTGATGCCTTCACACTGGCTGCTGCAAAGATCATATGTGTAAGAAAATACACTTTGATAACACTTACGGTTTGAGGTTCTGGTCCAGTAAGATGTCATAGCCATAAAGCTCAAAGCAGT
>JBBPBX010016092.1:0-23246 GCA_038048925.1 Garcialebias charrua | reverse complement strand
TTGTTTGTAAAAGCATGTGAAAAGTGAGACTAAATGGTTGCAGCAATCTTGAGCTCAGATAAAGATAAAAAATAATGAACTAATATGAAGTTAATTTATTGTTGGTAGCAGCTGCAGCTCTGAGGTAAAGTGAGGTCGTTGAATGAGACAAGAGCAGGGAGTCTGTGAGTCGCCATCAATGTTGCACAAAGATGTGTAACAGCTAGATCAGACATTCCTGCTCGTTTCAGTGTGAAAAGAGTTTTGAATAAAATTCCATATGATTTTTGTTCATCCATCCATTCTCTTCCGCTTATCCGGGGTTGGGTCGCGGGGGTAGTAGCCTAAGTAGGGAGGCCCAGACTTCCCTCTCCCCAGCAACTTGGGTCAGCTTCTCTGGGGGAAACCCAAGACGTTCCCAGGCCAGCTGAGAAACAGTCCCTCCAGCGTGTTCTAGGTCTTCCTCTGGGTCTCCTCCTGGTGGGACGTGTCTGCAACACCTCACCAGAGAGGCATCCAAGAGGCATCCTAACCAGATGCCCGAGCCACCTCAACTGGCTCCTCTCGATGTGGAGAAGCAGTGGCTCTACTCTGAGTCCCTCCCGAATGATTGAGCTTCTCACCTTATCTCTAAGGGAGAGTCCAGCCACCCTGCAGAAAAAACTCATTTCAGCCACTTGTATCCGTGATCTCGTTCTTTCGGTCACAACCCAAAGCTCATGACCATAGATGAGGGTAGGAACGTAGATCGACCGGTAAGTTGAGAGCTTCGCCTTTTGACTCAGCTCTCTTTTCAAAAGTCAAAGTCAACTTTATTGTCAGAACTGCAATATGTACAGGACATACACAGGACCGAAATTGCGTTTCTCTCAGTCCCTCGGTGCAACAGTAACCATCTAAACACTAAACACTAAAACATTTAATAAACATAAGCATAAAATAGTAAAAAAAGTGTAACACTGTCCTGAGTTTTTTCATAATAGTATAAAAGTATGAAAATTTACACCAACACTGAAACACCAAACACCCCTAAAACACCAAACACCCAATGAACATAAGCATAAAATGAAATAATAAAAGTGTAATACTGTCCTGAGTTTTTGCATAGTAGTATAAAAAGTATAAAACGTATATCTATAAAATAAACTGAAGTTTCTAGCGTTGACATTTGCAAAGAGTGGCACAGCAGCATATAAGTTAATGTACACAGTATATGTATGAGGTAGTTGATGTTGGTATAGAGGCAAAGTGGCATATGAAGTAAGGCACATTTGGCATCCTTAGATAAGGCTAGTCAGAGAATGCTGTATATGTATCTGCAGTAGTGTAGATATAAACAGTGAATGTAAACAGTAGTATGACTATAGGCAGTAATGTAATACAAACATTAGTGCAAATATGAGAAGTAGTGCAAACTGAATGAACACATGACCGAGAGTTTAGTGAATAACCCGTTTGATGACACAGAGTCCAGTGTTAAAATCTTTGTGTTGTGGTAATGTGTGAGAAAGTTTTTTGTGTTAAGGCAGTTCAAATGGGAGGGGAGGCAGAGCAGGCAGAGTGTTTAGCATTCTGACTGCCTGATGAACAGAGCTGTCTCTCAGTCTGCTGGTACGAGCCTGGAGACTCCTCAGTCTCCTCCCTGATGGCAGCAGTCTAAAGCGGCTGTGTAGTGGGTGTGTGGGATCACCTGCCATGCAGTGGGCTTTCCGAGTGAGGCGTTTGCTGTGTAAGTCCTGCAGTGAGGGCAAGGAGGTGCCGACGATCTTCTCAGCTGCTTTCACGATGCGCTGGAGGCTCTTGCGGCAGGATGCAGTGCATGCACCAAACCACACAGTGATGCAGCTGGTCAGGACACTTTCTATGGCACCCCTGTAGAAGGTGCACATGATGGAGGTTGAAGCTCCAGCCCTTTTCAGCTTGCACCACGACAGCGCCCGCTTCACTGCAGACGCTGCACCTATCCACCTATCGATCTCACATTCCATTTTTCCCTCATTCGTGAACAAGACCCCGAGATGCTTGAACTCCTCCACTTGGGGCAGGACCTCCTCCCCGACTTGGAGAGGGCACTCTACCCTTTTCTGCCTCAAGACCGTGGCCTCGGATTTGGAGGAACTGATCCTCATCCCGGCTGTGTCACACTTGGCTGCAAACCTCTCCAGTGAAAATTGTAGATCATGACCTGATGAAGCCAATAGGACATCATCTGCAAAAAACAGAGAAGCAAGCCTAAGGCCACCAAAACGGATCCCCTCAACACCTAGGTTAAGCTTAGAAATTCAGTCCATAAATGTTATGAACAGAATCGGTGACAAAGTGCAACCTTGGCAGAGTCTAAATCTCACTGGGAACGAGCCCGACTTACTGCCGGCAATGCAGACCAGGCTCTGACACCAGTCGTACAGGGACCTATCAGCCCATATCAATGGGCCTGGTACCCCATACTCCCAGAGTACCCCCCACAGGGCTCCCCGAGGGATGCGGTTGAATGCCTTCTCCAAGTCCACAAAGCACATGTAGACTGGTTGGGCAAACTCCCACGCACCCTCCAGGACCCTGCTGAGGGTGTAGAGCTGGTCCAGTGTGCCACGACCAGGACAAAAACTCCATTGCTCCTCCTGAATCCGAAATTCGACTATCCGATGGACCCTCCTCTCCAAAACCTCTGAACAGACCTTACCAGGGATGCTTAAGAGCGTGATCCCTCTATAGTTGGAACACACTCTATGGTCCCCCTTTTTGAATAGGGGGACCACCACCCTAGTCTGCCAATCCAGGGGAACTGCCCCCGATGTCCACGCAATATTGCAGAGTTGTGTAAGCCAACACAACCCTTCAACATCCAGAGCCTTAAAGCTCCCCTGACATGATCTTTCAACTTTCCAAAAAATGGCACAACATATATAAATATTAAGATTGACCTCTGACCGTTTTTGCTAAAATAATGTTAAATGAATGAAAATTCCTCCCAAAAACAGTTTAAAATTAGCGCCATTTTTTAACACGATAAATAGGGATTTCGCCGTCGCAGGATGATGACGTCATAACAAGAGACGTCTCTACTGCGCAGCTTGAAAACAATGGAGGAGCTACAAACTCGATCCGTCCAATTTAGCCATTTAAAAGTTAATATTTTAGCGGATTGTCTGCAGAGAAGCCAAAGTTATTTCCAGTAAACAGCAGGTTATAATTTTTTTTCAGCTCCTGCTGGTTTTTGGAGACTTTTCACTTCAGGACGTGAGCAGCTCTGTGAGGACTTACAGCATAGTTTCCACAGCACTGAAATGGTAATATATTAGTTAATGGTTCTAATAATTATTCAACATTAATTTATAGTTTAAAAAATTAGTCCCTTTTAAAATATCTGTTAAATATATTATTCTTTTATTTTATTTTGTTTGTGTTTTCAGGTTTCCAGGTCTCCAGTCCATCACCTGAGGCTCTTCCTGTTGAACCACTAGTACAACCCAGACTTTCACATCACAGCAGGTAAGATTGCATCAACGAAAAGAATAGTACTCAACAATATTCTTTGATGTAAATCTGTTGATTTTCTGTGGTTCTGATGAGGGAAGTGACAAAGTGGATGCAGCATTCAGCCCATAATGGACCCAGATGTCCCCTGCGTCCAGACCTACAACACCTGGACATCCATGAGCGTGGCGGAGCGAGGATTCACAGAAATGTCTTCACCTGAAGAGTGGACCGAGGTGGAGGAGAACAAACCTTGATATTGTTCAACAACAGATGGAGACATCTTCAGGATCTGTAGAACATCAGGACTGCTGCAGAAAGCTACGTTTGTGCATCAAGACATTAAAATATGCAGAAATACTACAACTGGCCAGAGCATTGAGATGAAAATGAATCAATGAATTTAATATTTTTTCTGACTGTTCAAATGAACATATTGTTTGAAAAAAAAGGATAACAATGAACCAAGTGTTTCTGTAGTTATGTGTAAATAAAGTTACAGTAGTACACTATATTATCTGTTAGTGTTGAGTTATTCTTTGTGAGAATATTTGTGTATCTGTTTTAATTTCATTCGTGCATCTACAACTCACAGCTCATACTTTAGTAAAAACAAAATTGGTGAATGTTGAAAAAAACATTTTATTAAAATAAAACCATCCCATATTATCAAATAAATGAAAACCTCTGGGGAAACATTAATATGAACAGATTATCAAAAAAAATTGAGTTTAAAAAATGCAAGTGGTGTTTGACTTCATCAGCTCTGTAAAAATGACTCCAACACCTCCTCGTCCACCCTCCTGTCCAGGTGTTGTAGGTCTGGACGCAGGGGACATCGGTCTAGTTTCTCCTCATCCTGCTGCTTGTACTTCTTCAGACTCCACCACCTCCTCGCTCCTCCACGCTCATGGATGTCCAGGTGTTGTAGGTCTGGACGCAGGGGACATCTGGGTCCATTATGGGCTGAATGCTGCATCCACTTTGTCACTTCCCTCATCAGAACCACAGAAAATCAACAGATTTACATCAAAGAATATTGTTGAGTACTATTCTTTTCGTTGATGCAATCTTACCTGCTGTGATGTGAAAGTCTGGGTTGTACTAGTGGTTCAGGAAGAGCCTCAGGTGATGGACTGGAGACCTGGAAACCTGAAAACACAAACAAAATAAAATAAAAGAATAATATATTTAACAGATATTTTAAAAGGGACTAATTTTTTAAACTATAAATTAATGTTGAATAATTATTAGAACCATTAACTAATATATTACCATTTCAGTGCTGTGGAAACTATGCTGTAAGTCCTCACAGAGCTGCTCACGTCCTGAAGTGAAAAGTCTCCAAAAACCAGCAGGAGCTGAAAAAAAATTATAACCTGCTGTTTACTGGAAATAACTTTGGCTTCTCTGCAGACAATCCGCTAAAATATTAACTTTTAAATGGCTAAATTGGACGGATCGAGTTTGTAGCTCCTCCATTGTTTTCAAGCTGCGCAGTAGAGACGTCTCTTGTTATGACGTCATCATCCTGCGACGGCGAAATCCCTATTTATCGTGTTAAAAAAATGGCGCTAATTTTAAACTGTTTTTGGGAGGAATTTTCATTCATTTAACATTATTTTAGCAAAAACGGTCAGAGGTCAATCTTAATATTTATATATGTTGTGCCATTTTTTGGAAAGTTGAAAGATCATGTCAGGGGAGCTTTAAGGAACTCCGGGCGAATCTCATCCACCCTTGGGGCCCTACCACCGAGGAACTTTTTAACCACCTCGGTGACCGTAGCACCAGAGATTTGAGAGACCGACCTAAAGTCCCCAGGCTCCACTTCCTCAGTGGAAGACATGCAAGTGGGATTGAGGAGGCCTTCGAAGTATTCTGCCCACTGACCCACGACATCTCGAGTTGAGGTCAGCAGTACACCACCTCCATTAAAAATAGTGTTGGTGCCGTACCGCTTTCCCCCCTTGAGATGCTGGATGGTGGACAAGAATCGCCTCGAAGCCGTATGGAAGTCATTCTCCATGGCCTCTCCAAACTCCTCCCATGCCCAAATTTTTGCCTTAGCAACCACCGTTCGGACTGCCGGTACCCATCAGCTGCTTCCGGGGTCCCATAGGCCAAAAAGGTCTAATAGGACTCCTTCTTCAGCCTGACAACATCCCTCACCGCTGGTTTCCACCATCGGGTTCGAGGGTTGCCGCCGCGACAGGCACCTTACGGCCAAAGCTCCGATAAGCCGCCTCGACAATAGAGGTGCGGAACATGGCCCACCCGGACTCAATGTCCCCTGCCTTCCCCGGAACGTGTTCAAAGCTCTCCCGGAGGTGGGAGTTAAAGCTCCGTCTCACGGGAGACTCGGCTAGACATTCCTAACAGACCCTCACAATACGTTTGGGTCTGCCAGGTCTGACTGGCATCCTCCCCCACCATCGGAGCCGACTCACCACCAGGTAGTGATCAATGGACAGCTCCGTCCCTCTCTTCATCTGAGTGTCCAAGACATGCGGCCGCAGATCAGATGAGACGACAACAAAGTCTATCCTCGAACTGTGGCCTAGGGTGTACTGGTGCCAAGAGCACATATGGACACCTTTATGCTTGAACATGGTGTTTGTTATGGACAATCCATGACAAGCACAGAAGTCCAATAACATAACAACACTCGGGTTCAGATCAGGGGGGCCGTTCCGCCCAATCACACCCCTCCAGGTCTCATTGTCATAGCCCACGTGAGCGTTGGATTCCCCCAGTAGAACAAGGGAGTCCCCAAGAGGCGCACTCTCCAGTACCCCCTCCAAGGACTCCAAAAAGGGTGGGTAATCTGAGCTGCTGTTTGGCATATAAGCACAAACAGTCAGGATCTGTCCCCCCGACACGTAGGCGGAAGAAGGCTACCCTCTCATTAACTGGGGGGAACCCCAACGTACAGGCACCAAGATGGGGGGCAACAAGTATGCCCATTCCTGCTTGGCGCCTCTCACCAGGGGAAACTCCAGAGTGGAAGAGTGGCCAACCCCTCTCAAGGAAACATGTTCCAGAGCCAGAGCCATGCGTTGAGGTGAGTCCGGCTATTTCTAGCCGGAACCTCTCAACCTCACACACCAGCTCAGGCTCCTTCCCCACCAGAGAGGTGACATTCCACGTCCCAATAGCCAGCTTCTGTAGCCGAGGATCAAACCGCCAAGGTCCCCACCCTAGGCCTTTACCCATCCTACATTGCACCCGACCCCTGTGGCCCCTTCCACAGGTGGTGAGTCCATGGGAAGGGGGACCTACATCTCCTCTTCGGGCTGTGCCCGGCCGGGCTCCATGGGTAAAAGCCTGGCCACGGCACTTGTCAGCATGCCCCACCTCCAGGCCCAGCTCCAGAATGGGGCCCTGGTGACCCACGACTGGCCGAGGGAATATTGATTCCATTTGTTTGACTCGTCATAAGGGGTCTTTGGGTTGCACTTTGTCTGGTCCCTCACCTAGGACCTGTCTGCCTTGGGTGACCCTACTATTTTTGTTCATAATAAAGAAAAATGTTGCATTGTGGGAAGGGAGTTACCGATATTTGTTTTAATTTCTTTGAGACAACCCTCTTGTGCTCATCTGTGTACAAAGAGCTCTAGTGAGGAAACTGCACAGTTTAATGCATCATCCTGCTAAGCTGTGTGATTTTTATGGTTTCAGAGTTTCTGGAAATGTTTCAAGACTTAAAGGTTCAGGAGCTGGAAAGACTGACTGGGAGCGAAGAAACCATTGTGTCACTTCTGGAGCACTGTAGCAGGGTAAGCAAAATGGACAACATCAACTGATTACCTGCCGGAAGAAAACAACGTAAATACCTGGAATATCGAGTAGACTGAGGCAGTAAAATACTAAGGTTCTTTTAGTTCTAGGATTTTATGTATAGGATGTGATCAAAATTATCTTTACCAGGTTCTCTAATTCAAACCTTTCTTTGAGTGTACAGGACACACTGATTCCACCATGTCAGCATGTATTGAAGAAACCAAAGACAAAGTGGAAAATGTACAGTCCTGTTGTAGGTTTGCTGCTGGGTTTGGGATCGTTGTTTGGGATCGTTGTTAGTTTCATCATGGGGTGGGGGGGTGGGGAGTTGTAGGCAGGTTGTTTGGTTCTGTTGTCAGGGTGATGTAACCTCCTTGGGTAATAGTAGGGGAAACATTGACTTTGGTCTACTTTGGAGTTCATGCTCGACTCAATGACTGCAAGAGACTGAGGTTCTGCAGCTGCAAAACAAACCCATATCATCACCCTCCACCATCGTGCTGACAGCTGGTGTTTAGCTTACCTTACACACAGAATTGTGCTTCATGGGGAAACATCTCTTTCTCCGAGAGAAAGGCCTTTCCTCTGTAATTCTTTCAAACAAACATACTTATTCGTTTTTCTGAATGGTCATGTCACAACCTTTAACCTGCTGAGTTTAAGATAGATCTCTTGTGTTTTTTGTCCTTTCTCTTAGTATAGCATGGGCTGACCTTGGGGTGAATTTGCTAGAGTGTCACTCCTGGGATGAGTGGCAAATTGGTCTTGAATGTTTCTGTTCAGTGCCCTAACATGATTTCTGGACTTGGTGCTATATAAATAACTGAACTGAACTGAATTAAATTAAATGTGTTACACTTTTGAATATTATCTCTTCTCTGTATAATGACAGACTAAATTGTTTGGAAATTACCTAAACCTTTTCAGATTGATAAGAAGCAACACTTCTGCTTCTCTAAAATTATTGTTGATGTCTTTCCTACTTGGTATTGTGTTAAACAAAGACCTGTGGGACGAGATGGTGTAGTGGTAATGGCAGTCGTCCCCCGATCGGAAGGTTGGAGGTTCGAATCCCGAGCTCCCACACCAAGTATCGTTGTGTCCCTGGGTAAGACACTTAACCCCGAGTTGCTCCCGGTAGGACTGGCTGGCGCCTTGCATGGCAGTCTGCCGCTACCGGTGTATGAATGTGTGCATGAATGGGTGGATGGTCGGTGCTGTAAAGCGCTTTGGGGCCCCTCATAGGGGGCTGGAAGGCGCTATATAAGTAAGCTCCATTTACTATTTACCATCTGTGTGTTCCAGAGCAGGAAAAATCAGCAGCATGATAATCAGCAGCATGGATAATCAGCAGCACAGATAAAGTGACATATCTCCAATTTAAGTGCCATTACAGTGGTTATCCTGGTTAGAGATTCATGAGTCTAACAGCCTCATGGTAGAAGCTGTTCCTCTGTCTAGTGGTTCTACATCTAATGCTCCTCAACCTCCTTCCTGAGGGGGGTGGGGCAAAAAGTGTGTGTGCTGGATGAGTGTGGTACTTCTTGATGCAGAGGTGGCTCTCTTCCTGCATCTAGAGGTGTAGATGTCTGTGATGGTGGGGAGACTGACTCCAACATCTTCTGTGCAGCCTTCACCACTCTCTGCAAAGCTTTTCTTTCTGCAGCTGTGCAGCCTCCATGCCACACGTTGATGCTGGAGCACAGGATGCTCTCCACTGCACACCTGTAGAAGGAGGTGAGGACTGAGCTTCCCAGACCAGCTCGTCTCAGCCGTCTGAGGAAGTAGAGTCTCTGATGAGCTTTCTTGATCAGGCTGGTGGTGTTGTTGTCCCAGCTGAGGTCAAGTAGGTATCTCTGCAGACAACTACGGAAGGTGTATCTGGAGGGCCACATCTGATTGGACAATAGAAAAATTGGCATGTTTGGAAGGCCACATATGATTGGGCGAACAAAAGGCTGGATGATAAAAACAAGGCATATTATGTCTATGTAACCGGCATATTATGTCTATGTAACCGGTTCGACATTAGCTGTGTCTCCATAACTTCTATTTTCATCTGTCTTAACACAGAACTTCCGGTTACATTTCTAAATAAGAGCAACATAAATGGGGAGGGCTAAATGTTTGTTTTGAGTTTAACTGGACTTGCTTCTCCACCTTAAACTAATTTTTATCCAGAAGTATAAAATCAGAATAAACATCAGCTCTCAATGAGGGGACTGTGTCATAACAACCTGCTTATTACTCTGGCCTCATTTCCTCCAACAAAGGTAACACAAAGATCCTATTTTCATTGCTCAATAATATTTTTCATCCTCCGGACTCTCTTCCCTCTCACTTCTACTCAGACACCACATGTACTGTAATTCTCTCATGTTCTTTTTTAACGATAAAATCAGTAAAATTCATCAGCAACTTTGTCCTGTTTCTCCTCTTTCTCCCTCCTCTGAACCTTCTCCGCCCAGTCAGCCTTTTTCTTTCTTTCAGCTTCCTCCTGCCTCTGAAATAGCCAAACTTATCCATGAATCCAAGTCCTCTACATGCTCACTGGATCCTCTCCCTACAGCGCTTATTAAATCTTGCATTGTGTCACTTCTTCTGTTCATTTCTGCTATTATCCACTCTTCTCTTTCTTTTGGAACTGTTCCAATTATTTTCAAAACTGCAGTTATCACTCCCATCGTTAAAAAACCTGGATTGGATCCTAATACCTTCAATAATCTCCGTCCTATTTCCAACCTTCCATTCATCTCTAAAATTCTGGAAAAAACAGTCGCCTCTCAACTCCACCTCCATTTAACAGATAACAGTCTGTACGAACAGTTTCAGTCTGGTTTCCGCCCCGGTCATAGCACAGAATCTGCTCTCCTCAGAATCACCAACTCTCTTCTCATGGCAGCAGATTCTGGTTTACTTTCCCTCCTAATCCTCCTCGATCTCAGTGCGGCTTTTGATACCATCTCCCACAACATCCTCCTCCATAGACTTTCATCCATTGGCATCACCAACACACCCCTCGCTTGGTTTCAGTCCTATCTCTCTGGTCGCACCCAGTTCATCCAACTAAAATCATTCAGATCCCATTCCTCTCCTGTGACTTCAGGTGTGCCCCAAGGCTCTGCTGGGGCCCCTTCTTTTCATCATCTACTTTCTCCCCCTTGGCTATATTACTTTCTCCCCCTTGGCAATATATTCCGTAAATTTAACACCCATTTCCGTTGTTTTGCTGATGACACCCAGCTCTTTTTATCCACTGCACCTAACTCTTCACTTCTTCCCTCCTCCCTCACTTCCTGCTTAGCTGAAATTAAATCCTGGTTCACGTCTAACTTCCTGAAATTAAACAGTGATAAAACAGAGTTTTTACTCATTGTACTAAATCCACCTTATCTAAAGTTAACAGTTTTTCCCTCAACATTGACGACTCCTTGGTTTCTCCCTCCCCTCACGTTAAGCGTCTGGGTGTCATTCTTGATAGCACTCTCTCTTTCCACTCTCAAAACAATAGTATTACCCGGTCTGCATATTTCCACCTTCGAAACATCAACCATATCCGTCCATCCTTTCTCTGCACTCTGCTTCCATCCTGGTCCACAGACTGGTCATTTCTTGAATCGATTATTGTAACTCTCTCCTCATTGGTCTGCCTCACAAATTAACCCATAAGCTTCAAATGGTTCAAAATTCAGCTGCCTCCATCATTACCAAAACCCCCTCATTCCATCACATCACCCCAGTTTTACAGCAACTTCACTGGCTTCCAGTCACATTCAGAATTCAGTTTAAAATCCATTCATAGCCTCGCCCCTCCTTACCTGTCTGATCTCCTGCACATTACCACCCATTCACACTCCCTTCGTTCTTCCTCTTCCATCCACCTCAACGTGCCTCTTGTCCGACCTCAGCACCATGGGACACAGAGCCTTTTCTCACTCTGCTCCCCGACTCTGGAACGCTCTTCCCCCAGACATCCGTAACATTGACTGCCTTCTGACCTTCAAATCAAAACTCAAAACTCATCTGTTCAAGCTAGCCTTCTCACTTTCATTTTTTTTCTTCTCTTTTATATATTTATTTCATATTGTTTATATTGTGTTTTTAATGCTGTGAAGTGTCCTTGGGTGTTTTGAAAGGCGCTACCAAATAAAATGCATTATTATTATAACAAGACCGAGAATGAAATCAAGGTGAGCAGTGACATAAATTTATTTATTTTACATTTATGGAATTAATTGACAATTATTGTGTTTTATAAAATAAACCTAAAATTAGGCTAAAAGAATGTCAGGCATGCACTCATTCATGAAATATGACGATTTTAGACTGTGAAACAGAGTGAGATGTGTGCGGGATTTTTAAAAAATGATTGTTTTTATTGATTGCAGTATTTTTGTGCACTTGTTTCATGAACGATTTTTATTTTTTTATCTGCTTAGAACAACAGATGAAATTTAGCTTTGTGTTAATTCAGATGCCAAGTCAAGTCAGATTTATTTATAGAACACATTTAAAACAGAAACTATTACCAAAGTGCTTAACAAAAAGATCACATCTTCAAATAAAACGTAATAAGATGTATTTACAGCACATTCATGGAATATTGATGAATGTGCACTGCTCCTTTAAATACTTTGTAAAAATAATAATAATGAAACTCTTTGAAAGTAATCACTGGATATATGTCTACTACAACTCATTGATATTTGGAGTTAACCCAGTTCAAAATGGCTGTCACAGCTAATTATCTTTGGCCAGCACAGACATAACTTTAACACGATCATATCTAAAGATACTGAGCTGAATTTGATGTTGGAGTAGCAGCTAGTCATCCCAACATAAACTCTGAGCACGCAGATTTCTCACAATAACATAATTGGCATAACACATGATCATGTTGAAGGGCATTTACTAGCTTTCACCAAAACAGCTACAACCTCAGCCTCATCATGAGACTGAAAGACATCTGATGATTTACAAAACTCTAAGCAAGACATTTCATCATTTAGATTGACAATGAGCTCATTTCTAATTAGTTCAGAAGAACATTTGTTTCACACATCAGTCCACTTATTTTTCATGAGAGAAAATCATTTCCACAAATCCAGTGGAAGATGAAGACAAACAACTGCCTGAAGACTTGATCCACCTCTCCGCTGTTTCCTTGGACTGCCACCTTCTCCTGAAATTCTGTGGTGATGAGCTGCTGTCACACATTCCTCATGAAGCTCATCCATAGACAGGCTTAGTCTGCCAAAAGGAGTTAAAAGTTTTATGATCTGAGGTCACCAGAGGCACATAGGTCATGTACAGTGGTAAATAAATGGGAACAAATATTTTATCTTTAGAATTTTGAATCATATCCTAACTACCTTTTGAAATTACTTTAATACATCATATATTGTATAAACTGTTTTTTTTTTTAGATGTGTAGCACGGTGGCACAACTGGTAGAGCTGCTGCCTCTCAGCGAGAAGGTTGCCGGTTCAAATCCCGGTCCGGGGCCTTTCTGGGTGGAGTTTGCATGTTCTCCCCGTGCATGCGTGGGTTTCCTCCGGGTACTCCGGTTTCCTCCCACAGACCAAAAAACATGCTTGTTAGGCTGATTGGTGACTCTAAATTGACCCTAGGTGTGAGTGTGAGAGTGGATGGTTGTTTGGTGTGAGTGAGACAGGTCCCTCTTGTAAATGAGTCCCCGTGACTCAACGAGGCTAGCCTGTATAAATAAAGGTTGAATGAATGAATGAAAAGAAGTATGCATATGTTTGTATACTGTAAAGTAAGTTTGATCCTGTATTTATTTGTATATATCAGGTGTATCCATTTGTATATAACTATCATCAATAAAACATGGTTCATCTTCACCTTGTTGGAGGCATCGGTGTGAAGAGAGAATGGGAGTGTTCTGCTTCCACTTTTCAATTTTTGGACTACTTCTTCTATCATTTTCTTATCATTATGTAGTAATACAAGTTCATAATATGAATAGAATCAAGCTCTTTTTTTTTGTACCGGTTCTCTATTATATTCTCTAATAGTAAATATTCCTAATATTAAAGGCCCTAATGCACCTAGCATATATAGCATTTCACCATATAAATGTACCTTAAATGTTTCAATGTTAATAGGAGCTAGTTACTTGCAAGAGGCTTTGTTTTCATTCTCCATATCAATACAGTGTTAAGAAATAGTATAACACTACCAGTGACATTTAGTATATAAAATTATTAATATTTGATAATTTTTTATAAGCAAATTGAAATAAATGTAGCCATCAGAGTCCAATACAATAACCAGGCGGCTAGCGCTAGCATGCTAACTCCACAAACAAACAAAGAAAAAAACAAACTCACCAGTTCCTACTTGCAGTTAGCTGAAGGCTTTTTTGTTTGTTTGTTATTCTTTATTCATTTCAAATTTAAAAGAACATTTAAAAAACCCGTTTAATTTAATAAAGGTAATGTGAAGTTTTCCGCCTTGTACAATATCAAGAGTATATTGTACTGTATTCGTCGGTGTATAATATGCTCCGGTGTATAATACGCTTTGTCCAATTTTTGGGAATAATTCATAAAAATCTGTACATAATAGGCTTCGGTGTATAATATGCGCTGCCGTGACAGTCTTTTTTATGGCCACTAGATGGCGCCAAACTCTCCCCGACGCCGACGTAATGCGTCACCGCTGACGTTACGCGTCACCGATGAGACAACCCGGAAATGCAGTCCATTGTGCAGCGCGAACTGAATTTCATTAAAATTTAACTACAGAAACGCCTAAAAATATATTTGTTAGCTGAATATATATGTTAACGTGCCTCTGTTTAATTTTTGTTAATAAATTATTTCAAATCAGCTGAATTTAAAATGTAAACAACACGATGCGCACACAGCACACACACAACAAGCCCACAGAACCGGTTTGGAGCGAGAGCTGAATTTATCCATCCATCCATCCATTTTCGTCCGCTTATCCGGGGTTGGGTCGCGGGGGTAGCAGCCTAAGTAGGGAGGCCCAGACTTCCCTCTCCCCAGCCACTTGGAGCAGCTCCTCTGGGGGAATCCCAAGGCGTTCCCAGGCCAGCCGAGAAACATAGTCCCTCCAGCGTGTCCTGGGTCTTCCTCTGGGCCTCCTCCCGGTGGGACATGCCCGGAACACCTCCCCAGGGAGGCGTCCAGGAGGCATCCTAACCAGATGCCCGAGCCACCTCAACTGGCTCCTCTCGATGTGGAGAAGCAGCGGCTCTACTCCGAGTCCCTCCCGGATGACTGAGCTTCTCACCCTATCTCTAAGGGAGAGTCCAGACACCCTGCGGAGAAAACTCATTTCAGCCGCTTGTATCCGAGATCTCGTTCTTTCGGTCACAACCCAAAGCTCATGACCATAGATGAGGGTGGGAACGTAGATCGATCGGTAAATTGAGAGCTTTGCCTTTTGACTCAGCTCTCTCTTCACCACGACAGACCGGTACAGCGCCCGCTTCACTGCGGACGCTGCACCTATCCGCCTATCGATCTCACGCTCCAGTTTTCCCTCATTCGTGAACAAGACCCCGAGATACTTAAACTCCTCCACTTGGGGCAGGACCTCCTCCCCGACCCGGAGAGGGCATGCTACCCTTTTCCGGCTCAAGACCATGGCCTCGGATTTGGAGGAACTGATCCTCATCCCGGCCGCATCACACTCGGCTGCAAACCGCTCCAGCGAAAGCTGTAGATCACGATCTGATGAAGCCAATAGGACCACATCATCTGCAAAAAACAGAGAAGCGATTCTAAGGCCACCAAAACGGATCCTCTCAACACCTTGGCTGCGCCTAGAAATTCTGTCCATAAAAGTTATGAACAGAATCGGTGACAAAGGGCAACCTTGGCGGAGTCCAACTCTCACTGGAAACGAGCCTGACTTACTGCCGGCAATGCGGACCAAGCTCTGACACCGGTCGTACAGGGACCTAACAGCCCATATCAATGGGCCTGGTACCCCATACTCCCGGAGTACCCCCCACAGAACCCCCCGAGGGACGCGGTCGAATGCCTTTTCCAAGTCCACAAAGCACATGTAAACTGGTTGGGCAAACTCCCACGCACCCTCCAGGACCCTGTTGAGGGTGTAGAGCTGGTCCAGTGTTCCACGACCAGCACGAAAACCACACTGCTCCTCCTGAATCCGAGGTTCGACTATCCGACGGACCCTCCTCTCCAGAACCCCTGAATAGACCTTACCAGGGAGGCTTAAGAGTGTGATCCCCCTATAGTTGGAACACACCCTACGGTCCCCCTTTTTGAATAGGGGAACCACCACCCCAGTCTGCCAATCCAAGGGAACTGCCCCCGATGTCCACGCGATATTGCAGAGTCGCGTAAGCCAACACAACCCCACAACATCCAGAGCCCTAAGGAACTCAGGGCGAATCTCATCCACCCCTGGAGCCCTGCCACCGCGGAGCTTTTTAACCACCTCGGTGACCTCAGCTCCAGAGATTGGAGAGCCCGACCCAAAGTCCCCAGGCTCCGCTTCCTCAGTGGAAGACGTGCCAGTAGGATTGAGGAGGTCTTCGAAGTACTCCGCCCACCGACTCACAACATCCCGAGTTGAGGTCAACAGCACGCCATCCCCACCATAAATGGTGTTGGTCGCGTACCGCTTTCCCCCCCTGAGACGCCGGATGGTGGACCAGAATCGCCTCGAAGCCGTACGGAAGTCATTCTCCATGGCCTCTCCGAACTCCTCCCACGCCCGAGTTTT
The DNA here is from genome assembly GCA_038048925.1 of Garcialebias charrua. Taxonomy (NCBI): domain Eukaryota; kingdom Metazoa; phylum Chordata; class Actinopteri; order Cyprinodontiformes; family Rivulidae; genus Garcialebias; species Garcialebias charrua. The sequence goes on along the minus strand of JBBPBX010016092.1, from coordinate 7,259 downwards.
TGCCTCAGCAACCACCCGAGCCGCATGCCGCTTGGACTGCCGGTACCTATCTGCTGCTTCCGGGGTCCCACAGGCCAAAAAGGCCCAATAGGACTCCTTCTTCAGCCTGACAGCATCCCTCACCGCCGGTGTCCACCACCGGGTTCGAGGGTTGCCACCACGACAGGCACCAACAACCTTGCGGCCACAACTCTGATAAGCTGCCTCGACAATAGAGGCGCGGAACATGGCCCACTCGGACTCAATGTCCCCCGCCTCCCTCGGAACGTGTTCAAAGCTCTCCCGGAGGTGGGAGTTAAAGCTCCGTCTTACGGGAGACTCTGCCAGACGTTCCCAGCAGACCCTCACAATACGTTTGGGTCTGCCAGGTCTGACCGGCATCCTCCCCCACCATCGGAGCCAACTCACCACCAGGTAGTGGTCAGTTGACAGCTCCGCCCCTCTCTTCACCCGAGTGTCCAGGACATGCGGCCGCAGATCAGATGAGACGACAACAAAGTCGATCATCGAACTGCGACCTAGGAGCTGAATTTAATTAAAATTAAACTACCGTACATATATATATTTGTTAGCTGAATATATATGTTAACGTGTCTCGGTTTAATTTTTGTTAATAAATGATTACAAATTAGCTGAATTTTGAACGTAAACAACACGATGCTCACACCCAGAAACGGTTTGCTGCGCAGCAAGAGCTGAATTTAATTAAAATAAAACTACCATACAGAAACACCTAAAAAATATATATTTGTTAGCTGACTTTATAGCAAACGGTCTCCTGAGCTTAACTAAATGTGAAATCAGCTGGTCTGAGCTGGATTTTAAAAAATAGTTTGCCGATTTATTTCTTTAAATTTAGCTAAATAAACGCTTAAAAATATATTTCTTACCTGACTTTATAGCAGACGGGCTCCTGAGCTTAACCAAATGTGAAATCAGCTGGATTAAAAAATCCGTGGTGTGGTTTATGAGTGGTATCTTGCAAACAAAAACAGCGAACCTCACACCTCACATCCAGAGCAAGGAGCGGGCAGCGACAGAGTCAGTCCGACCAGAGGAGGCTTTTTTCGGACACATGAGCTAGAAACGTCTGGAAGTGGCCCTCTTCCTCTTCGCTCTCTGAGTCCTCTGCTGCTGTCCATAGCGCCCATAGCGGCCGAAACTGGTACTGCACCATTTTTGGCCAAAATGAAAAACTGAGATATGAGAGCCAAAAATGAGTCTAAAAATATGGGAAAAAATCCATAGATAATACGCTTCAGTGTATAATACGCAGGATATTCAAATGAGCAATAAAAGAGCGTATTATACACCGACGAATACGGTAGTCAACCAGATCATAAAATTTAAATAATTTTAATTTGCAAAACAAAACATTTGATGGATGGTAATAATGCTTTCTAGTGATAATCCTTATAGCTCTTTTCTGTAAAATAAAAACACAGAGCCATCTAAAATTTGTGAGGCATATCAGTCAGAGATGGCAAATAGATATTAGATAAAGGGCTTTCAATTATTTAAAAGCTACCTGAGCAAGCCTGCTTGAGTCACTGCACGGCTCTGTAATCCCAGACAAAAAAAAAATAGACTGAACCGGAAGCACAGGATCTGTAGGTTCAGCTCACGTTTGACTGTCCAGGGCAGTGAAAACTGCGCCCAGCATCTTCCTATTGTTTTGTAACGTTGTGGAATAACTGTGCATGCGCCATTTATAACGAGAGTTTATGGATAAGATCCATGCGCCCCAAAACAGGAATTGCGTCACCAATCAGAAAACGTTTTTGAAACAAACAATATAACTCATCATTACTCATAAACTATTCATCCTACACAACTAAAAACATATATGCATATATTTCGAAATATTTTTATTTTATTATTTCATTTTTATTAATTTTTTTTAAAGTCTTCAATGTAAAATGGTCCAGAAGTTCCAGTGGGGTGGTGCCCTAGCGCCCCCTATTGGCTGGCCGCCCCTGTACCTAGCCATTACATTAAAAAAACAAAATCCGTTTTGGTTGTTGAATAATGTGAAAATAGTTCAAATTGATTACGGTAATAAAGAAAGACAAATAAAGTAACCAAAATAAAAATGATACAAAACTGGCTTTGGGACAAAGGATGTTTCCTTTAACTTCACATTTTCTTGTTCAACCTTTTAAAGCAGTCACTGCAGATGAGTGACTGTCAGTTTCTGTAAGATTTCTGCTACTGGAGCAGACTAGTACTGTATTTCTGCTTACTGGTTAACTTCCTCAGCTGTGTCAGATTTTAAGGGTCAATCCTACTCCATGTTTCAGCTCCTTTCATAGATCAGATCTCATAGAAGAGCACTTCTAAAGAGCAAATTTTGTTTTTAGCTTTTGTTTTGGGCCGTAATCTCTTTACAGGACTCATGATGTTTAATTGAGACCAGACTTTTTCACAAATAGGAGCAGGTTTTGCTTCAGATGCTTCATATTTCATTGTACCCAGACCACACTCAAGCCAACCTGTGTCAGGTGCAGCAACAACCCAAGGACTAAAGGGAATCTTCTTGTGTTTGACAGCAGATATATCACTGTTTCTTAGAAAACTTCAGTTTAAAAAAGAGCTGACGTAACGTATCTAAAGAGCCAGCAAATACAGCTAACCAATCAGTGTTTGTCCTCTACAAATGCCTATTCTCCAGAAACACCCACTTTTGGTCTGCAGAGAACACCTTCTCGCTGAGGTTGTCGTTCATGTGTACCCCAAGTACTTGTAGCTGGAGACCACTTCCACCACAGATCCTCTTATGTTCAGGGAGGGTAGGTGTGTTTGTTCCATCTGATGTCCATGATCATCTCCATCTTCTTCACATTGATGTGGAGGTTGTTCTTCCTGCACCAGCTCTCCAGGTGTTCCACCTCCTGCCTGTAGATATTTAAAATGACCATTTCAGGTTATTGCTGCTAAACAAGCTGCCGAGCTGTTCAATTATGGACTGCACTTACCTTAGTGGAATCTGTTGTCTTTTTGTTCACTTGAGGTTAGATTTGAATGTTGTTAGAACTTTGTGAAGATCAGATCACTTCTTATTATTATGTATGTGTGTAGCACTTTGAGATTTTCAGTAATGAAAAGTGCGTTATAAATTGAATTAATTATTATTATTATTATTATTATGTAAATTATATTGTTTTTATTATTATTATTTATACTATTTTATTATAAGTAAAAACCCTAGAGCGGGGTGGATTTAGTATTTTCCAAGATTTACAAAAAGATTCTGAAGGATAAAAACTGAGCACGAAATTTATGTTGCGTGTATTTTGGTACAGAACATGTTGCGGCTGCATCAGATGGATACAGTGACTGCCAGCGAGCTGAGGAATATGCAGGAAGTGCTGCTCAGCAAAGAGACAGAGGTGGTCCAGTCAGAAAGCACTGCCAAAGGACTAACAACAGGTCAGTACCACTCTCTGCCTCTTCCACAACCAAACAAGCACAGAGTTAGAGGAGATGTGAAGGGATGCAGATCATGTAACACCCAGTGAGTCAGAACAAAATGAAGTTGATTTTGTTCCTCACCATCCAGAGTCACTGCGTCTGCAGCAGGACCTGGAGAAGGTGCAACAGCTGGAGGGAAAGATAACATGTGAGCTCACCACCCTGAAGGAGCAGATCAGCACCATGGAGTCCGATGTGCACACCTACAGAGACCTGGACGCCTTGAGGCACACAGCTGAGGAAAAGAAGAAGGTACCACAGATGAGCTCCTGCTGACATTTTGTTCAGTATTGACTTAGATTGTAATGATCCTCTGGGTGCAGAAACTGACGGGGGACCGAACATCACTGACTCAGCAAAGAGATTCATTCAAGCAGCTTCTGGAGGAGAAGAACCAGAAATATGAAGTTCTGAAGACTAAACTGGCGGAAAACGAGACTTACGCTCAGGTTAGCCCAGTTTACAGTCTAGTCTGTAAAAACGACAGAAACCTTCTCAACAACAGTTTATTTTGAAATATAAAAATCATCCCGTCATGTTTCCTTCACTTCTGTCTGACTACCAAACTATAATTTTAAAACTGACTTCACCGAGATGTAAGGAATATGACACTCATATGTTGTTGTTTCTGTCTGTTTCTGTGGGCTCTAGCTGGCTAACCTGGAGAGGAAGTGGCAGCACTTGGAGCAGAACATCTTTGTGATGAAAGAATGTATCCTTCAGAACGCTGACCTGTCAGCTAATGATTTACCTGCATCACATTTCACAGGAACATTAGTTTTCTATAACTTTTATCATTTTTCTTTGCACATTTGTTATCTACAAATCTTGCATGAGCAAATCTAAGCTTTTATAGGTTTTCTATACAAAGCAAAAAACTGATTTGTTTTCAGAAAGTGTTTTCTTTTTTTTACATTATTCTAATCTTACATTAGTCCATTAACAGCCCCAGAGTTTCAGGGATGTGAATGACAAATTGAATTATTGATACAGATGTAAACAAGTCATGATAAAAACTACAAACACTCGTTCAGTTCTGAGATTTTACATTTTAGTGAAAAAAACAACAACTTGTTTACTTATCAGGGCTGTACTATGAAACAGGATGTCCAGCTTAGCTGTCTATGGTAAGCTGAAAGTCAGAGTTTGTGTGCTAAAGCAGAGTATCTGACTCATGGTAACAGAGGCTGAACTCATAACCTGCTTCAGAGGAGGTTATGAGTTCAGCTTCAGCCTAAATTGTCAGTAAGGACGTCCCTTCATTCATGGATTTTTTTTTATGCATCATCTTCAAAGCCATAGGATGGAACAGTTGGTAGAGCTGCCACCTCTCAGTGGAAAGGTCGCTAGATCAAATCCCAGCCGGGGAACGTTCTAGGTGGAGTTTGCATGTTCTCTCCGTGCTGCATGGGTTTTCTCTGGGTACTCTGGTTTCCTCCCACAGACCAAAAACATGCATGTTAGGCTGATTGGTGAAATAGTTTCTAGGTGAGATATAGTAAAATGTTAAATATCTTTAACTGCGGTTTCAGTCATCTCATCCAAGACTCAGGAGAGCAACTATGCCTCAGTTGCCAAGAAAGTCTACCAACAGGTTGCCGAGTACAACAAGACCCTCATCGAGTCAGTTCAAAACAACAGGAGTTAGACACACACACACACAGGCTAACTGTTTGCTTCTCAAGGTAATAGAAAAACATAATAAACTGAAATAAATTTATATATTTTTCTTGATGGTCACTGTCAAAACATAAAATACTTTCCTGTCATACATTTTGCTGTAATAAATATGAAGCAACTCCATGTTAGATATTGTTTAGTGTTCTTGCAAATAAATACCAAAATGTTCTTATTTAACCAAACCTTTTAATTCTATACATTTTGTGTGTTTTATTAGGTGTGACAAATAATTGATTTTTTTTTTTTTCTGGGGTAATGAATAAGTTTTGAAGCTTGTGAGTCGAAGTTTTGTTCACATGTGAAGTTTGTCTCAGGTTACTGAGGACTTGCTGGTGATGATTACAAAAACAGAGTTTATGTTCAAGTTCAGCCACTAGGCTCCTGTTGATGTGTACTTTACAGCTGGCAACTCCTTAGCTAAAGGAGCTAAACACCAGCCCAGATTAGCACAACTATAGACACAATGTTATATTCACTTTCATTTTTAAAAGGCTAAACATTTTTTAAAACACTAAACCCATCTCAAGAAGTTCTATGCACGCTTTGAAGACCTGAACAGACCACCCAGCACCAGACTCACCTCACCACTGGAAGAAGAGTTCCTCAACTTGATCTCAGCCGACGTGAGGAGGATTTTCAGGAGGATTAATCTTCACAAAGCAACTGGTCCAGACAACATCCCCGGGAAAGTGTTGAAAGAATGTGCCGATCAGCTCTGCGAGGTGCTGGCAGGCATCTTTAACACCTCACTTGCCCTGGAGACAGTTCCCACCTGTCTGAAGACCGCCACCATCATCCCAGTCCCGAAGAGATCCATGGTGACTGGTCTGAATGACTATCGGCCAGTAGCCCTCACCCCGATAGTCGTTAAACGCTTTGAAAAACTGGTCATGACCAACATCAAAACAACCATTTACATCAACGAGGACCCTCATCAGTACGCATACCGCGAGAACCGATCAACAGAGGATGCCATCTCCTCTGTGGTCCACACTGCTCTCACCCACCTGGAACAGAAGGACTCATATGTCCGTATGCTCTTTGTGGACTTCACATCTGCCTTCAACACCATGATCCCCCAAACCCTGATGGACAAACTACTCTCACTAGAACTAAGCCCCTCCATTTGTAACTGGGTCCTAGACTTCTTACACTCTAAAAAAATGTATTTGGTCTGTAGTTCATCTCAAGGACTTATTTACATTAATCTCACTTTATTCTTTTGGTTTAGTGAAGACTACTTTTATAGGTTCATTTAACATACAAAGTAAAAGTCACACATTTGATCTGAAATGAACTTTTGACTTTGAGTCCAAGTGAAACAATTAAGTTTAATGCAGGTTTAGTATTCTTCGTCTGACGTTATGTCAAACTTAACTTGAGACAGATCCCACTGTATCTGTTTGGAGTCCATGATGAAAGCAACAAACAGAAAGAACTACACATCATAAATTTGCTAATAGTATCCCAGAGAAATTGGTCGGGCTGCAAATGATGCTGGGTAATGTGATTGTATGAGATTATTGTGTTTTGTTAAAAATGGTTGGAGTGTGGAAATAGGTTTTCCTGTTTGATGTCCTGTTCAGGTTTGGGTTGATATCTGCGCTGAAGTGTGTGTTGATCTCAGGTTGTTCCAGTGTGTTTTAGTGGAAAGCATTTCCAGACAAGTTGTTTTTGAAGATGGGATGTGTTCAAATAAAGTGACATCACAGATGGGGTGTGTTCAATTAAAGAGTGAAATCACACGCACGTGAATCCTTCCTGTATTCTTGCTGCACCTGACAGATGCTACAATACTTTTAGGGAAATACTACATACACAAATCAAAGTTTAGTCACTCTCATCCCTCTTTTTAAGGCTTCAGAGTCTGAACATTGTAAAACATACCTGCAAACTAGTCACCTTTTGGCGAATCACCGTTTTCAAAGCAAAATATATAATTTACCTGAATCATGTAGATCCGAAGAGTTTTTGTTTTCGGGGGGGTGGGCAGATTAGATGGCATAATTTCTCACTGACTGGACTTCAAGAAACGACAAGGCTTCTGTCGACAATAAAACATCTTTGGTGGAGCGCGTCATTTGGCCAATCACAATCTCAAGACAGAC